>OU015772.1:22898839-23026538 GCA_907173295.1 Fagus sylvatica
AGAAAAAAAAATACAATTGGCTCACATTGATGTTCATAGCTGATGATCATAGTATATTTATAACCATCATAGGCATATAATATTGCATTAAAAAACACAAAAAAAAAATATATAATATATATATATAAATATATATATATATAAAATATATAAAAAAAAATCAGAAGAAAAATAGAATCACCCAATAATATGTTGAAACCATTTATTAATCTTCTGAAAATAAAAATAAATAAGACACAGTCATCTTAAAATAAATTCTTGTACCACGAGATTCTATTGTGTTCATACTTAATATGTGTTATTTGTCACTAACATGTTATAATTTGAATTGATTTAAATAGGTTTATCCATGGCTCCAATTATCATCTATGTTCACTACAATGGAGAAATAACTAATAGTCATGAAGGGATTCAGTATCAAGGGGAACATGCGAAGACAAAGATTATTCGATTAAAACATAGAATTTCGAAGTTGAGTAAATTGAAGAAGCAAATATGTAGAGCACTGGAATTGGATCATCATTTGCATGTCATGACTATTACTTATCGGCATCCTCATATAATACTCAACAACGTTGCTCAGTTCATACCTGTTTTGATAACATCCGATGATGATGTTAATCTCATATTTGATGTACACAATGCTTGGCCTCAACTTGCAGTTATTGAGTTATATATAGTTGTGGAGCCTATAACACAACATGATCTTACCCAACCCCTCATAACACCGTATCATGAGGGACAAACACTCACGGAAGAATGTGGTCCCAGTAATCAACATGACTATTTTCCATCTGAACAAAGTCATTTAGATGAACAGGTTATAATGAATGCTCAGACTCTCCCAGTGGATCATCTTGATGATGAGTTCATTGATAGGATTGTTAGTGAGTCGAGACATCATCTTGATGTTGATGATCAGTATGAAGATTCAGATATTGAGATAGCCATTAGTGGTGGTGGTGTTGATGGTCAAGCTGCTGCTGATGATGATGATGATGACGACGATGACAATAATGCACTGGGGGATGATCAAGGTGAAGAAGAACACGCTATGCCTAGTTATCCTATCATGGAAGCTCCATCACCAGCGTTTATTGCAAATACATGGGACAACATTATAGTTCCATCAAATGATGAGGTGCAGTGTGTATCCGTTTGGAAAAGGGGGATGGAATTGAGCAAAGGGATGTTGTTCAACAACAAAGATGAGCTGCAATTCGCAGTTAGGGCGTACTCCATAGACAAGAACCAAAGTTATAAAGTGAGTGAGTCAAGCATGGTGAAATGGGCAACTTATTGCTCTAAGTGTGAATGGTACCTCCGGGCATGCAAGCGTAAGAGGAAAGAATATTGGGAGATCACAATATATAATGGTCCTCACACATGTACAAGTAGCACCGTTACTAATAATGGTAAGATGATGAATTCAAAATTTATTGAAAGACAGATTCACCATTTGGTAAAGACTGACCCTGCTGCCAAATTAAAGCTTTTAACTGCCGAAATAAAAGAGATATGGGGACAAGATATTTCTTATTTTAAGATATGGGATGCGAAACAGAAAGCAATTGGCAATATATATGGGGATTGGGATAAGTCTTATGAGGAGTTACCCAAGTTTCTGTTGGAAGTACAAGATAGAAATCCAGGTACACAAGTGGAATTCCAAAACATTCATACCAACCATGCAGGTATTAATTTTTTTCACCGTGTTTTTTGGGCGTTTGGTCCTTGCATTACAGGGTTCCAACATTGTAGGCCAGTTATCAGCATCGATGGAACACATCTTTATGGTAGATATGAAGGGAAGTTGTTGATTGCGATGGCCACCGAGGCGAACAATGAGATTTATCCACTCGCATTTGCGGTTGTTGAAAGCGAAAATGGTGATAGTTGGTCATGGTTTTTGGACTGCATTAGAAAACATGTCACTAGTAGAAAACATCTTTGCATCATATCAGACCGCCATGGAGGGATTTTGCATGCTATTAATGGGAGAACTGTTGATGATTGGCGGGGTGATAACGGCCATCACCGATATTGCATTCGTCACTTTGCCAGCAACTTCCTTAAACGATTTAAAGACACACGATTGAAAAATATGATAATGAAAGCAGGAAGTGCTAACCAGATCCGTAAATTTGACATGATAATGGAGGTCATTAAAAGATACAATGAGGAAGCTCGCATGGAGTTAGATACGATCCCGAAGGAACTTTGGGCACTGGCCCATGATAATGGACGGCGATATGGGGCAATGACCACAAACTTGTCTGAGTGCTTCAATGGTGTATTAAGAGGTTGCCGCAGCCTACCCATTACTGCAATGGTCCAATACATTTTTTTCAAACTTGTGAGTTATTTCGATGCCAAACGTAACCAAACTCAAGCTCAACTAGATGATGGTCAAGTGTTCAGTGAATATGCTACGGATATATTTGAGAAGAATAAAGAAAAGGCAGCCAAGCATGGACCAGTGACTAGATATGATCGTCGTTCAGGTATCTTTGCTGTTCAAACACCTGTTAATGCTTTCTCTGCAAATAGGGGCAACCACATTCAAGTTGTGAACTTGTTTGAGAAAAATTGCACCTGTGGGAAATGGCAATTGTATAGGATCCCTTGTTCACATGCAATCGCAGTTTGCAACAATGTGAGCGTTGATGTGCGGCAGTTTATTGACCCATTTTATACATTGACTGAACGACTAGCCTGCTATGATCATTCTTTTATGCCTATTCATGACAAGGGATACTGGCGTAATGTTGAGGGCCCTAGGCTAATACCTAACCCCGCACAAAAAAGAGGAAGCGGTCGCCCAAAGGCAACAAGAATAAGGAATGAGATGGATTGGATTGAGCGTCAAAGTGGTCGTCCAAGTTGTGGAATTTGTCATGAGGAAGGACATAATCGTCGAAGATGTCCTAATGCGAATCCTACATCAACCAGTGGTAGTGGTAGAGGTGCAAACTAGGTATTCAATTCAACCCTCATTGAGTTGTAAAATATAATGACTACTAAATGCAACTTCTATTGCCAATATGTCATGTTTTATTATTGAGATTAGTTAGCCCTTTCCTTTTGAATGGTTTTTTTTTTAATTTATCAATCACATAGCCATTTATATCCCTCATTCTTTTCTTGTTTATTTGAATAATTGCATATATAATAAAATTCTTCATCAATTTCTCATTCAATTCAACATGAATAAAAGGAAACATCAATAATTTTGAGATCAACAAAATTCTACATGAATAAAATTCTGCAACAATTTCTCATAAAATTCTGCATCATAAAATATCTGTTTCAAAATCTCATAAAATTTTTACATCAATAAAATTAAATAAGTTTGAAATAAAAAATATCTAGGTTAAGCCAAGAAGTTTAAAATAAAAATATCTAGAACAATATTATCTGTAAACAAAAAGTAAAATTTCCAGGCCCAGCTTTAACTTTGAACTTCACTTGAGGCATTTGCAAGATTTGAAGTCTCCAATGTCTCGACTGTCTTTGTTCTTGATGTGGGCTTCATCCAACGCATTTGGTAGATTTGAAATCTCTACATTCTCTTCACTATCCTTGTTCAAGATGTGGACTTCTAATGGCCCCAGATTTGCTTCAAGATCCTTGACTTTGGAGGTTAATGATCTCACATTTCGAGCTTCTGCTAGTTGATTGGAGGATGCTACCTATCACATAGATGTTAAATAGATGTAAGGGAGCTTATGTTTTCAAACTTCTTCCTGCCAAAACATTTCGAGCTTATGTTTTTGATATTAGCAGTTAAAAATCAATCTTGAGTTAGTTGGCTGCAGTCACCCTGAAATTTGAAAGCAAGGAAATAATTTTCAAAATGACCAAAAATATGTAGAATGGTTCAGCACCCTTGACAATAAATTAAGAAAGAAAATAAATTAAAATTGATTTAAAAAATGGTAAGAAAATAAAGGATTCAGTGTACTCCAGTTCAGAAACAAACTGTCAGAGAGAATCAAACTTTGTTATTTGGTTCTTGACTTTTTGTGGGGGGAAATAGACTAAGGATAATTGTATAGCCAAGAAATGCAGGACAGAATACATTTAAGGGAGACCTACATGACAACACTAACCAATCTGATATTACAGCTCAACCAAATTCCAAGAAAGGAACCTATGTTCTGAAGAAAGAAAAAATAAATCCCAAACCTTACACAAATTGTAAACTGCTTTCTCTCTGAATATGTATACTTCAAATCAAGGAACCCCGTTACCACTATATGATCAACTTCCTTATAACCAGAAATATCTTAATAAGGAAGATGTATGAAATTCACAATCCTTCAGCTGTTCTTCACCTACCATTACCATGTGCTGTCCAAATTATTTTCTGAAGTCAACAAGCATAACTCAAAACTCAAGTTTTTAGTTGCCTAATTCTCTTTTACAGCATTATGCTTCTAAACCAAAGTAAGTGCAAAGAAGATGACTCAAGTTTATAGGTTGTCTATTTCTCTTTCATTGCATTTTTTGCTTCCAAACCAAACAAAGTGCAAATAAGATAACTAAAGATCATTTAATGAAGCCAAAGTGTTACCTCTATTTGATTGTGTAACATTTTATAATTATCACCAATATAACAACTGCTAGTAAAATATCAACATGGTTCCAAAGGAACTGAACATGTATTAACATCCCAATGCTGGCAAGAAAAAGAGTAGCAAAGAAATTGCAAATAGGTTCAACCTAAAAGAAAATAAACCCCATATAAGAGTAGATAAAACAAAAAATCATCAAGCATCTTGTAAGTTCTGAAACAAAATACACAAAAGAAAGTACACTACTTGTTCAAGTGTATGTTGTGCACGATCAGTTGTTGATACTACACCACAAAAATTTGAGCTCTAACTCACAAATATCCGTGCAGGGACATTTGGACTGAGTGATATGGATGCAACTGTATAGATCTCATCAACTGTCTGCAAGATTAAGTCATGATAGCAAAAAGGAAAATGAGTATCAGTTGCTTAATTGAATTTGAATTTCACTCTACATAAGTCAGAAGACGACCTTATTAAATCAGAATGATAAAGAAACAGTTCTTTATGTGTGTAAATGGCATGATTTGGTATTTTCATAACAATAACTGAAAAGTTCAGAGGCTTCTAGTAGACCAAGTCTTAACATTGTTTTTCATGGCTTCATCTTAATGATTTACAAAACCTGTACAGTTATGTACTTCTGATTCATTTTAATTTATTTTGATCACGTAACTTCAAATAGAAATATATGTAAGACATATCCATATCTTCACTAATCCTAAATATGCAAAAATGCCTGGTTTGCAACTTAAGGGCGCTATATATATATAGTAGACAACTTATAGAAAGACAAACCTTTGGAGGAATGTTAGTCATCTCAAAGTATCCACCTCTCTATCCACATTCACCCCAATATCCTTTGGACACAGTATGGAAAGAGTCAAGCTGGAGTTCCCTGCTTATGGGCGGCCTCATTTCCCTCAAAACCTTTCAATGTTATCGTAAACTAGAGTATAAATAACTCATTAAAAAAAAAAAAAAAAACTAGAGTATAAATACAATTTGAAATAACATGCAAAAACTCAAGACACAGATAAATCAAACAGCACAAGAATATATACCTTTTTAGCACTAATAAAAGGGCGCTCATCCTGGTATATGTTCTGCTGATAAAGAACCACCAAATAGAGAGATTGCAGCTGAGTAAAGTGGGTATTGGGGTACCGGAACCAAAACCATACTAATCAAAAATATTAATGAAAGGATTTATCTAGCAAATACAGAAAGCCCCCTGAAGTAACTAACAAGAGAAAAAGGTAACTTAATTAAGAAAAAATAATAACCACAAGGCGTCTTTTTCCTTATGCCTTTTAATAAGAATAAATAAGAATTGTTACTCAAAATTACCTGGAAATTGGCCTTCGCTGCTATTCACTCTGTCCCACATTGCCAACATTTTGTATTGCGTACTGGGTTCCTCCTAGGACGCTCCTCTAACTGCTGCTCTTGTGGCACATCTGGTTGAGGTACCTCTGCTAGAGAATGATGGCAATCTACTATGGTGGGTAAGGATGAGGCAGGAGGTGAATGTGTCAATGTGGGGTCAGTGGATGCCACCCCGGCATGAGGTGTGTGAAGAGATGGTGTGGAGATAAAGATACATGCTGAGCTATCTGACTCAACGTGTGTAGTACTGTGGTCAAGACCTACTGCTTGCATGTAAAACATATCAACACCGGACTGTGTAGTGGGGGTAACACTATGTGGTAGGAATGAGGCCATGTGATGGATAGGGGCAGCTGGGGCAGAGTCAGGAGAAGTGGGGAGTGTGGATGAACTGGGACGGATAGGAGTGGCTGGGGTAGACTCGAGATGACACCTCGGGGAGGGGGGCAAATGTGTAGTGGTCAAAAAGGTAGAGTCAGGAGAAGTGGGAAGTGAGGATGAAGGAGCAACTCTATGACGTTTGTGTGTACTAGACGTAACATCATCAGAGGGGCATGCAGTCGTAGATGGGGTCGGCTGTGCAAAGCTAAAGGGTATACTAGAGGGGCCGACACTCGTAGGTGGAGGCGGCTGTGCACTAGTAGAAGGGGCAGCTGATGGACCGTCACCCGTAGATGGGGTCAGCTGTGTACTACTAGAAGGATCGAGATTCATACCTCTAGAACCACGCCCACGCCCACCCCCACGTCCACGTCCACGCCCACGCTCTCGTCCTCGTCCTCGTCCACGTCCACGTCCACGTCCTTGTACTTGGGGTGGATTATTTGTAATGTGATTGGATACATTATGCCACACCAAAACGTCTATTCTATTAATTGCCCTTGCATGTTGTAGGACCATGCCAATATCCTTCGCCTCCTGACTTTCTGCTGGCCACTTACCGATGTGCTTGACCAAAAGATCAACCTATCACATAAAAGGACATGTTAGTATACATAGACTTAAAAATATGACTTTATGGACAATATCATTTATTAGACAAGTGTTCAAGTTCATGTGATAGCACTATGTAATAACAACTTTAAAACCTTACCATCTGATTATAATGGGCAGACTTCTTACAAATATAACGTCGAGTGATACGACGGTACCACTGCATATATGGGTCATGATATCCCATGACACCCTCAAATGGGGGACGAGTCACGACATGCTCGGCCCGATGGTTCCACTTGTCAATTTCGGTTGCCCAAGTGTTCATCCATGATACCTGTGTCTTCCCCCTCAAATCCATTGAGTGCATATCCACATTTGTATCAACAGGATCCGGAATGTCCTGTCGCATACCAAACTGGCGAAGAACACGGTCGGGCGTGTGCAACTCTACGATATTACAACATAGCATAGGCGTTACCGCACGATAACATCCATGTCCCGCCTTGCAATAGTCTGGCAACTCATCTAAAATATCTGTCGTGTATGGTTGCCAGACAATCTACAAAAAAATAATAAAACCAACTTCGCATTAGGTAATCAAGAATTTTAACAATTTATCACTGAATTAAACAATATATATATATATATATATATATATTTTATATATATATATATATATATATATATATTTTATAAGTAACTGAATTAAACAATCTCACTAACATCTTCATAAAGCAACAAGGAAAATGTTGCACGGTATGTATCCAAAACATGTGTTGGAACCTCTTTCCGGCACTTCACCCCACGCCATCTACAAACATGAACACAAATACATATTCATGAATTTTCCTCATGTGATAAAAGGAACTAGCAAGTAGCAACATCATAAGCTATTATATATAAAAGTCAAAGGAATAAAAAAAGGAAAAAGATAGTGTACTCAAGCATGATTTTCCAACTGCATGTCAAAGGCATTTGTAAAATAATTGTGATTAATGTTTAATTAAAAAAAATTAGAATTATTCATGATAAACATATCAATATTTAGTGAACCAGCAAATCAAAGATCAAACTTGGACAGTTGGACCGACCTATGTCATTTTCAGTGACCAGCAAAGCTAAATCCTAATGATGAAATGAGGAAATCTTGTCCAAATCAGCCAAAAATTTAGTTGGAGGAAATTAAAGGATTGTCTCTACACTGGTCACTGGCCAAAGAATAACAAAAAGAGATGCACTTTTGCTTCCTTTTTCACTTTTGGGCGCGTCTCCTTTTTGGTCGTGAAAAATGTGGATTAGAATTTCCAAGTACAAATTTTTCTCTAACATTCAGCAATGACTGGACATGTGGCTTAATTAGTGAGATAACTATGTGGTTTAAAGAAACGACAATGACTAATTAGTAAGAGGCTAAGAGCTGATACAAAAATTTGATGCTCTGACACAAGTTTGAGGGAACCTTAGAGTGGATGCAAGGACACACAAAATTTCACTATTGTTTTCACAAAGATTAAATCGGCATGCATGTTATAATTGGTGTACAATAATGAAAATGTCAAAGTTATTACAAAAGGCTTACAAATTGACGTAATAATGAATGTAATTAGAGCCATTTTAACAATATAATAAATAAATGTTAAATATTTCTTATTTATTTTTATTTTTTGTATTCGATAACACTATCACTTTGTATAATAAATAAATGTTAAACATGAACACAAATACATATTCATGAATTTTCCTCATGTGATAAAAGGAACTAGCAAGTAGCAACATCATAAGCTATTATATATAAAAGTCAAAGGAATAAAAAAAGGAAAAAGATAGTGTACTCAAGCATGATTTTCCAACTGCATGTCAAAGGCATTTGTAAAATAATTGTGATTAATGTTTAATTAAAAAAAATTAGAATTATTCATGATAAACATATCAATATTTAGAGAATAACAAGATATTGACTTACTTAACGCCATAGGGACCGCGAGGTAGTGGTTGGCCATCGACATCCACACCATAATCTATTTGAGGCTCTGACACAAGTGAGGGAACCAAGCGTGGAAACCTACAGAAGGCCCACAATTGCAGCAAGTTTAGTGCCCCACCAATGCTTGTACTGCCCTCACAGGCTCGACACATCTCTCTATACAACCAAGCAAGGGCAGCACTACCCCAACTGTACTCTCCAGCTCTATCAAAATCCACCAAAAACTGCAACCAAAGTAGATGGACGTGGCTGATGGACTTGTCAGCAAATATGCTCCCCCCCATCAACACTAACAAATGATATCGAGCATAACGTTGCACTGTCTGCTCATCAGTCTCAGCAGTCACTGGAGCCTATACAAAAAACAAAAAAATAATTAACATTAAAAATATTCAACGAACATATATGCATTAATGTTTTTTATACTAATATTCACAAAATTATGCATTTATACTAAAATATACATATGGACAATTTGGTTTTTTTATTTTTTTTTTATTTTTATAAATATATGGACATAGATATGCATTCATAAAAAAAAAAATTTTGTTTACCAACATGAAAAAAAAATATACGTTTAGAGTTTTATAACAATGGCTACCTGAAATTGCTCACTCAACCAACACATGTTAATTCGCCCTCCATCCAACTCATTGCGTGGTGGAGTGACACCAAGTAATCGTTGGCAGAACTCAGGCCAATCCTCTTGAGTGGACCCCACAAGGGCTTTTCCGTCAACCTTCAATCCTAACAACACCTCAACGTCTTCTAAGGTGATAGTCATTTCACCATACGGTAGGTGGAACGTATGTGTCTCGGTCCGCCATCGCTCTACCAATGCAGTGATCAATGCCCAATCAAGTTGAATGAAGCCTAGTGCGTATAGGCCATATAGTCCAGCCCGTGTGATATAAGACACAATCCGCGGATGCGGTCGAGGTGCCCGAGCTATCACCGCCTCGCGACGACGACAACAGAGTAATGGTTGATCCTACAAAAATAACAAGATAATAAATGCACCGTCTAGCAAAGAAATGCATTGTGTATGCCATATTACAAATAAATTATTTACCACAACAGTATTCCAAATGACATTGGATCGATGGTATTGTTGTCGTGTCAATACTGATGGGTCAATAGGACCCGGGTCCATAAGTTCTGGCACCACCAGTGACGGATCCAACGGATTTGGCTGCATCAGTACCTCTATATATGACAAATACTGCACAAATAAAGACATTGATATGTCCAATCAAAACATAAGTAAATTTAATGTTAATAACGACAATAAAGACATTGAGAGGTCAAATCACAAGATATATAATTAAATGTTAATAACGACAAAATAGACAATGAGAGGTCAAATCAATGCTAAAAGCAACCATATGATTTTAAATTCATAAACTTCAATTTAAAGACATTTAGAGTGAGAGTTTTACTAATCATCTATGTGTTATATTTTTTTTATATATTTTTTTTGTCATCATGATAATGTTCATAATTATTTTTTGGATGAACTCAATTAGGAAGAACATTTAGCAATACGAGAAAGAAAAAAGCCGGATGAGCCAATTGACTGGAATGACTACAAGTCTATGAGTTTCACTCGTGCTGTAAGCAAAATTGAAATTTCAAATAATGTTACATACTTCTTTTTTATTAATTAAGATACATTAAAAGATATAGATCCTATGCTCTTGGTACAGGTGATCCTTGAAACCTCAAGGTTGGCCACTGTGGTTAATGGAGTACTGAGGAAGACAACACAAGATGTGGAATTGAATGGTATGTTGACTCAACAAACCTATAACTTCATATATGATATAGTCTTTGAAGTTAAGGTTTGGCCACATCGCAAACTACATGCATGTGTAGGTGTAAAACCATAATGGGAAGTGATTGTTTAGTTAATTTGTTATATTTCTATTGGGTTTTTCAGGATTCTTCATTCCGAAAGGATGGAAAATATATCTTTTCACAAGGGGGATCAACTATGATTCAAGCTTCTATCCAGAGCCTTCTACATTCAATCCTTGGAGATGGCTGGTTAGTTAATTAGATAAACTAAGCTTTTTCTATTTTGCGTTTCTATATCGTTAAAAAGTATCTATTAATGAAATGGAATACAGGATAAGAGCTTGGAGTCTCACAAACACTGCTTCTTATTTGGAGCTGGAGGCACGCTGTGTCCTGGAAAGGAATTGGGCATAGTTAAAGTTTCTACATTCCTTCACTATTTTGTTACTAGATACAGGTTTGTTGCATTAGCCCACTAATTTATTTCTGAATACCTTAAGCATAATTATGCATCATTTTTCCTTTAATTCAAATATTATTTCTTGGGCAAATAAAGATGAAAATCAACATATCTCAGATTGGTGATAGCAGAAACAGCCAACCTAACCAGAGCCTATTCGCGTAGTAATTAAGCTGAAGATCGTAAATGAGAAAAACACATAACAAAAAAAAAAAAAAAAAAAGAATCAGCACAAGAACCATGCATGATCAAAATCTGAATTTTAATATTATTCTCAACCATATTTTACAACAAGAACAAGTCTTCAAGTGAAATCCATTCTTACATAGATACTCATTTCAAATCTATTCCCAATGCAAAAGTACACGCAAGCCCAGTTCTACAAATTTGAAGCTCATTTCAAATCTATTCCCACAATGAGCTCATCAAATCAAACCCACCAACACCAAGAAAATTTACAATTTTTTTTTTTTTAAATGAACCAAAATCAAAGCTTGGAACTTTAACTCAATGCAAGCAAGCTGATATACTAATAATAAACAAAAATCAATAAAAACCCAGAAACCCAATTGCGTATCAAACAGTTCCAAGACACATTACATATTTCAAATCAATAATAAAAAACCCAGAAACTGAATTGGAGAAAGAAGAAAACCACACGCATTTAACTGAAACCCAAAAAGGAAAAGAGTAGAGAATTGTTGATACCCATTAGTTGGTGAAAACTCCAAAGTGGGTTCAGAGAGAGAGAGATCTGGCGGTGAAGGGTGCTGGCGGAGCGTGGAGGTGCTGGCACGGTGGTCTGGTGGAGCGGTGGGTCTGGCACGGTGGGCTGGCGCGCGAGGGTGCTGGCGGAGCGTGGAGGTGCTGGCACGGTGGTCTGGTGGAGCGGTGGGTCTGGCACGGTGGGCTGGCGCGCGAGGGTGCTGGCGGAGCGTGGAGGTGCTGGCACGGTGGTCTGGTGGAGCGGTGGTCTGGAGCGGTGGGTCTGGCACGGTGGGCTGGCGCGCGAGGGGGTGGTGCCGCAGGGGATGCTGGAATGGGGAGGGTGGTGGTGCGGTTGCTGGTGGCGCTGGGGCTGGTGGCACGGGGAGGGTGGCTGGCTGGGGTGAAAGTGAGAGAGAGAGAGAGACAGAAAATCTGAAAATTTGAAAGTGAAGAGAGAAAGAGACAAACATGAAAGTGACAGAGAGAGAGAGAGAGAAAGGTTGAAAGTGAATGAGAAAGTACAATTTTGGTTTATTCGGTTAGGGCTTTGGTTAGCAGTTATACCAATCTTGTATTTAGAAAATACAAGATTGGTGCTCAAACTTGTGTTTAGAAAACACAAAGTATATTTTTCAAATTTATTTCAGTTGAGAAACATTCAGCAAAATAATATTAAAATATGTATTATTTTGCAAAAACGGCCCTTTAGTTGGGTATATATATGTTTACTTAAAATTTTATTCTTTAACTCTTTAATGTTTTTAGTTGTGTTTTTGTGTTGTATTTTTTTGTTGCCTTCTTAAATTAGTAACATTAATAATATTTTATAATACAAACTATAGTTGGTATTTTATAATATTGAATAAATGTTAGTTTGGATTTTCATAAACTTTGCTTTTGGTCTACACTTTGGCCCTTGTCAAGTTCAAATCTTGTTTCTGTTTTTGCCCATAAAGACCCAATCTAGGTAAGTAGATGATTTCGTACTTATCAATGTTAAGAGCTCACCTTAGAGTTAGAGATCTCCCCGTTAAGGACACTCCCTTACTTTTCCAAAGAAATTTCAGAATGGATTCATGCTTACTATTATAAAAAGGAAAAGCATGAAGAATTGAAGATTGCAAGGGCATTGTATTATGAACCCAAAGTAATTATTATGACCACTTAAAAAAAGAAAAAAAAGGCAGCTTTTCAAGGGGATCAAGAACACATTATTCGATCTTATTTCTTTTGTAAAAGAAAAAAATGTCAAGAGTCTTATGACTCAATTGGTATTTTTCGGTGTTATCTATCGGAGACGTTCAGGGTTCCCCTTCCCCCCAACTAAAAAAGAGAAGAGAACTAGTTGCTAACGCTGCAACTCAAAAGCTTCCTTTACCCTTCTCCTTATTCCTTCTTGCCTATAAAATTCTTCCATAAACTCTTTGTAACTATAGTTTCGATACATTGCTGGGTGCCCCTCCACAATCAAATCTTGAATTGGACCAATCTCAGTGTCATTATTTGGTGCATAGAACATTGCCACTGATACTCGTGGCAACCACTTGTTGGTTACAGCTCTGTGAACCACACTCTTGTACCTTCCATTACTCAGAACCTGCACAAAGTGAAAACATGATTAGAGAAAACAAAATAGAAAAAAGGAGAAGAAAAAACTCAATGTACAATCCAATAACAATTTTTTTTTTTTTTGGAGAAGAGTCCAATATCAAATTAAGAATGAGTAATTTTTGCTAATAGCAATTTGATTGATTTGCGCCATTAAGAAAGTAATTTGGGGACACGCTAAAGACCAAAAAGTTGACTAATTGATTTAAAGTTGAGTCACTAAAAGGGTCATGATTGGTGCATATTCACAATGCAACACACTTTAACAAAATTTGAATAATGTGATTAAAAATTTGGCCAAATTACATAATTACTCCTGGGGTTTGACTGAGTTGCAAACAGACCCCTTGGGTTTTGATTTTGCAATATAACTACTTGGAGTTTTTAAATTAGTGAAATTGACCCTTCTAAGTAATTTTTTTGTCGATTTTGCTAGTAGAAATTTGTCACGTGCATTACATGTGATCACTTTATAATAAAAAATTCATTATTATAAACCCAAGTACAATGCATGTGACAAATTTTATTAGCAAAATTGACAAAAAATGTACTTAGAGGGGTCAATTTCACTAATTAAAAAACCTCAGATGGTTATATTGCAAAATCAAAACCCCAGGGAGTCTGTTTGCAACTGAGCCAAATCCCAGGGGGTGATTATGCATTTTAGCCTAAAAATTTAGATAATTGTACATCACAAATCTAGAAACTATACATTCTGTGCACATTACGCACAATCATTTCCGCTTGCAAAAGTACATAGGAGACATAGAAATTAGATATCCACATGTCTGTTCAATTTTAAATTGATTACTACATGCTAAGTTCAACATTGAACTACATTAACAATAGTGACACCAACAGACAAAGCCACCCATCTGCATAAGATAATTAGATATCCACATGTTTGTTCAATTTTAAATTGATTACTACATGCTAAGTTCAACATTGAACTACATTAACAATAGTGACACCAACAGACAAAGCCACCCATCTGCATAAGATAATTCCAACCATATAAATCACAATTGACTAATTGGTTATCCATGATCACCCCCCCCTCCCCCCCCCTAAAAAAAAAGACTAATTGACTATCATTTTGGCTTCTTAAATTATGATTTTTTTAATCTGCTGAAGAAGTAGCTATTTTCTTAGTAAAATAAGAAAAATAACGTGGCTACCTGAATTTGATCAGCCAGATTGACAACGAATGCATCGGGCACAGCATCAACAGGTACCCATTTCCCATCTTTAATCACTTGGAGGCCAGCGACCCCCTCCAATTGTAGAAGTACCGTCAGTGCAACAATATCATTATGAGCAGGCAATCCCATGGTGAGCTCGGGGTCTGGGCATGGTGGGTAGTAATTTGCTAGTGAATAAAGGGCAGGCCTCTCACCTATCTTCCTCTTTAAACAATCCTTCTCTAGGCCAAGCCCTCGGGATATCAAGCTAAGTAGCCTATCCATCAAAACTCCAATCTCCCTTGCATACTCAACGAAAACTTCTCTATAACAATCACACAAAACATGTATGACTCAAAAAAATGATTGAGTTTATGCAATCAAATGGACAACATCCAAAAGAGGAAAAACAAAACAGTTGTGATCAGTGAGCCAAATATACCTATACTGGGGAGGATTTTTGGGTAAGAAATGAGTGAAATCTTCTGTAGGATGCCAAGGGTGTGTGAAGCTCTCACCCCACATGGCGACCTTTCCTTGGCCTTCCACCTTTTGGAAATAGTTCAACACTCTTACTTGCTTGGTATGATCTGTTGTAAGAAACTGTGCCCTTTCCTCAGGAGGCGACTGAAAGAACTGTGTCACCACAGCCAAAACTCTTTGGCATAGTTCTTTGGGGACTCCATGGTTTATAATTTGAAAGAAACCATACTCCTCACAAGCCTGTGATATCTTTGAAACTAGCGAGGATGACCCTTGACCATCATCATCAATATCTTGGTCATTTAAGTCGATGATGGGAATTGAAGCCAAAGGAAATACCTCTGAAAGGATAGGCCTTTTCTCCTCTGGGAGAATGAAATTAGGAGAAAGTGAGAGAGATGTTTTATTAGCTAATTGAAAGGGTGTCACCTCCATGAGAAAATATGATAGGAGCTCTGGTTGAAACAAAAGAGTTCCATCAAGATTGTCTTATATTATAACACAAAACGTGTTTTTGAGATCTCCAGGAGAAAAGAAAAATCGATTTTGATGATTTAAATGATTATGTCTTTGGATAAATGTTTCTTTAGTCCCATTGGTTAATAAAATTAGACAATCCGCTGGAATCTTGAAATCTCATGCTCATTATAAAATATTATAAATAGCGGTACTGTACATAAGGAGTATTCATTTGGAATGTCATTCAATGGGCACCACATGACGCCTGAGAATGTATTTCATTTTCTTGCCTTCTTGGCATTAAGTTATTTTATAGAATAAATATGATCTCTTTTGTTTTTTATTTTTTTGATAAGAATATGGACTCAGACCAATTAGGTGTGGACATGATATACAAATTTGCATATATATATCCACACATAAGGCTTCGTTTGGGAGTTTAGAGAGGAATTGAATGGAATGGAATGAATAAATTATAAGGGAATGGAATAGAATGGAATGGAATGGAATGAATTTAATGAATGGAATGGAATGAAATGAAACTAAGTAATCTTGTTTGGATGTTTTAAAATAGAGGAATCGAATGGAATGGAATGGAATGTAAGTAACTTTGTTTGGGAGTAATATTAGAAGGAATGGAAATGAATCATTTTATAACAACATTACTATAAACCCTTTATTTTTATAAAATATAAGATTAATCTATAGAATAATACTATAAAATTACCACACCATATATGACACCTTGTGGTGTCACAATAATATTATAGAAATACCATGAGAGTTTATTTCTATTTTTCTGACCCTTGCTAACAGAGAAAGAAACCAGTACAGGACAACAGATGGTGTAAAATCTGCTTATTTATAAATAAGTACAAAATCTAAGCAATATAAACTAAAATATAATCTAAATGAAAATTTGAAATTCATTGTCCACAAAATAAACTTTTAAAAGAAAATTGACATTGTTAAAGGTCCATGCATGATCATTTAGAAATACAATATTATAGAAATATCATGGAAACTAAGAAAAATAAAAGGTCAAATCTATAAGGGTAATTTAGGATTTTACAAAAATATTAAGGGCATTTTGGGACGTTTGGTGAAAAAATTATTAAACTTAAATCCATTCCCTCCTATTCCTCCCAATTTTGGGGGGAATGAAAATTTGGGATTTGGAGGGAATAGGGAGGAATGAGTGTTCCATTACATTCCCTTCACTTAAACTCCCAAACAAGGAAATGGTCTTTCCATTCCCTTCCATTCCCTCCTACTTAAACTTCCAAACAGGGAAAATGAAAGAATATTTTTAAAATATTCTTATTTTTCCATTCCATTTCATTCATTTTCTCCCTCCCAAACGGAGTGTAAGTGTTTGTAAAATAGTGTGAAATAAAATAATGTAAGACAATTATGATCCTATTTTATATCCTCCATTTGGTCAATATAAAACTGCTTTTGATCATGAAAAGTTCTTGCTGCACGCAACTGTTATATCCCCCTCTTGGCCCACCATTAATTTTTTCCGCATCTTTTTGCCTTCCTTAAACTTGACTACTTTGTGTAATGACCTTTTTGACCTAAGAAAAAGGTTTGTCACATTTGTAATTATATCTACACAAAAGACAATAATATTTAACATATTACTATCCAAAATCTATTACAACCTCTCAATCAAACCTCACAAAACAAATTCACATATACTCACACAAACAACACTCCTAAACCTCACACAAACAGAAATTATCTCACAAGCCTCACACATACAAACTCACAATCCCCAAACACCCAATAACTCACACACACAAAAATATACAAATAGTCAAACTACTTTTTGAAGTAACTCACTTTATGTTTTTCTAAGAGCCTTCTTCTCTCCCCATGTTGGAAGACCCTTGGGAAAAAGCCATCAAACCATTTCTAACAATACATATTTATATGGCTCCAATTTTATTTCTTGATGAACAATAACAACCTAATTAATTTTTCAATAAGGAACTTTCCTTCCATACTGAGGAGATTTATTTTCTTCCACACACCAAGGATAAATTCTTTACTTCCACTCCAAAGAAGCCCAATATATAAAATCAACCAAATCCAAATAAGAATTTGAGACAATTTGTAACAGAAGTTGTTAATGTTAAGTTCAACTCAAAAGCTTCCTTTACTCTCCTCCTCTTTCCTTCTTGCCTATAAAATTCATCCATATACTCCTTGAAACTATAGTTTCGATACTTACGAGGGTGCCACATATCAATCAAATCGTTAATTGGACCAATCACAGTGTCATTCTTTGGTGAATAGAACATTGCTAGCGACGAGAAATTATTCAGTCCACCAGGTGAACCAACCTAATGGTCCACCCACCCAATAAATAACTGCCATGTATTTAAATTTATTGACTTGTTCCACGTCAAATAACAAACAAAATCTAGAGACCAAAATACCCCAACAAACAGATACGGCTTCCACCTACAACACCATCGTGGCCACAAGCCATCACCGTTAACACCACCACAGGGAGATCCAAATCCCAGCTCATAGTCTGATTCCTTTACCCTTAAAACACTATCAGACTAATGAGATCCAACATTTTTTGAATCTCTTTTCTTCTCCATAATCTCACAACAAGACCCAAAATGAAAACACAGCAAAATAATGCACAAAAAAAAAAACCCATTAGCCCCTGTTTGCTTACCAAGAAAGAGAACACAAGAAAACAACATAACATCAAAGTAAAAACAAAACTCCATCAACCTATCAGATCCAAGACTTCTCTTTTTCCTCAGTATGTAAAGGGTTGTTTGTAAAAGATCCAAACTTCTGTTTGGTTACCGAGAAAATGAAGGAAAACCTTAACAGAAAGTTAAATGGGAAATTTAAAAATAAAAACTCACTAATTGTGTTCTTTTGTTTTGTTGCAAAGGAAAAGTAACCCAAAAAAATCAATATCACAAGACAATCGTTATAAACCTTTTCTATTGGCAACTGTATCTCCATTGAACAACTCCTTCCACAACCACCAAGTCACCATACATCGCAGTGGGTTTTTTTAGTTGATAGGTCAATCACGTCTATGGGTTTTTTGGCTGGGTTTCAGTACCAGCGAAAGGGGAGGAGTTCATGGCGGTCTTGGCTAGGCACGACTTGAAGGGCCTGGGTTTTGCTTTGTCAACGATGGGTTTTGGCTGGGTTTCGGTGCCGAAGAGGGGGATGGGGTTTAATGGTGGGTGGTGTTAACGGTGGGGTTCAATGGGCTGGGTTTTGGTTGATCTACGGTGTGTACGAGGGTGGTGGCTTGTGGTGGTGTTAACGGTGATGGCTTGTGGCCACAATGGCGTTGTAGGTGGAAGCCGTATCTGTTTTTTGGGGTATTTTGGTCTCTAGATTTTGTTTGTTATTTAACGTGGAACAAGTCAATAAATTTAAATACGTGGTAGTTATTTATTGGGTGGGTGGACCATTGGGCTGGTTCACCTGGTGGACTGAATAATTTCTCGCTAACGACACTCTTGGCAACGACTTGTTGGTTACAGCCCTGTGTCCAACACTCTTGTATCTTCCATTACTAAGAACCTGCACAAAAATGAAAAAATGACTAAAAGATAACATAAGAATTAAACAATAAATTTACAATCGACGAACAAATTAACTACCGGTCATATCTCATATGTGCTTGATTGCATTAAGAAAGTAGTAATTTAGTCGATTTGTGCCAAGAACATGGTAATTTGTGCTTTATCGATAATTGAAAAACAGTATCGGATGACTGTAGACAACCTTTTTACTAGTGCGAGCCTAAAAATCTAACATCATTTAAAAACAAAAGATGAATACTCACTTCCTCCTTTTTTGTTGGTTTTGTTTAAAAAATCGAAATATATGAGTTGTGTTTAATAGTCTTATATATAGTTTAATACATTGTTTTTTAAATAAAGAGATATAATTAAGTTGCCAAGGCTCTTTTTTAATTTAAACTTAAATGAAAACGATAAAAAATAAGATTTAAATTTTCAAAAAGAAAATAAAAAGGTAAGTTAATAAAGTTATTAAAATTATAATATCTATTAAATTTTAAAAATATAATTATATTTTGAGCATCTCGAAATGTTAAATAGAAAACCAATAGAAAAAGGGTGGAAACAATAATTAATTGACTAAGCCACTAGCAAAAGTATAAAGAAAACTTTTTTATTTTTAATGAAGTATAAAGAAAATTTAATCTTGCGATAATGAAATAGGTAATATCCATGGTTTTTCCAACTTTAGTATATATATATATATATATTTGAACAAGAATCGACATTGACAATATATTGTGACACCAAAATATAAAGTCCTCCAAGTTACAACAGTGTGCATAAAACCATACAATTGACAATATGGTTATAATGAATCTAGAGATATAAGTTTTTTTTTTTTTTCATAATTGTTGATATGGTTTATTGTGATTAGCACATAATAACAATGATGTTAATGATTAACTGATATAAAGCATGGTGGGGGACAGGATGTGGAGAGTGGAGGTGGGGGGGGGGGGGTACCAGAGGTGCAGATGCAAGCTGCTCGTAGTGGTTGGGTACCACCTTCAGTGGGTTTGGTTAAAGTTAGCTGGGATTTTGTGCGTAATTCTCAATCTCAAATTTAGAATTTGGGTGTTTTGATCCGTGACCATGATAGAAATGTCATGGCAGCTATGTTTGGGCCTGTTATGTCTCTGTCAAGAGGGGTGCATCCACGGATTGGAGCTTGTATTCAAGCAATTTCTTTTGCTTTGGATATAGGTTTTTATGAGGTGGTTTTTGAAGGCCCACCGGTGTCTTTCATGGGTGGTCTACATGCTAGTTCTTTGGAAATCACTGTGGAAGATATGTGGCTTGAGGAAATTCTAGTATTGATCCAACATTTTCGTCACTTCACTGTTGCTTTGGGTTCAAAGGAGGCTTTATTGGCTGTTAAGGAATTAGCATTGTGGGGTTCTTTAACCAATCTGTCTAAAGTTTGGTTTAAAGAGGTCCCAAGTAGAGATTGTTGGTGTTTTGTAAGTTGTTGTTTAATGGTTTTATGACCTGTTTGCTTTATTTAGTTTCATTAATAGAATCTTCTACTATTTTATTCAAAAAAAGATATAAAAGTTATGTTGCTAAAATCAAAACTTACCACCTTAACCAATTGTGAAAATTTAATTTGGTTGCATTAAAAAAGAAAAAGTTGCTCATTTGGTAATCAATTTGCCTCCCCCCCTCCCTTAAAATGTAGCCTAGATTCTATTTTTGTTCTTAAAATTTAAAATGTTCTAAATTTTGTTCTTCCATCCACTCCTGTTAAGTCTTAAAAACAAAAATAAAATATAAATGATATTTTAGTGATAAAAATATAATCGAAATTATATCATCTTTGTCCCTAAAACATAACCTAGATTATATTTTGTCTCTAAAATATGTATTCTGTTAGATACATTGACATTAAAAAACAAAAAGGATGAAAAGATGAAATGGGTGATATTTAAAGTTTTCAGGAAAAGAATCTGAAGCTATAAATTATAAGAATGAAAGAAAAAAACATTTACTATATTTCAAGGATAATGATGTACAAAATATTTTACATTTTCTTATACCACATTTGGATTAATTATAGTATTATTTTCTTAGTAAACTACAACAGAAAAAATGTCAAGAGTCTTGTAACTCAATTAACACTTTTGAGTGTTTTCAATAAAGATATCTAGGATTTAGATTCATCTTTTTCCAACTACCGAATTATAAAAAATATAAATAAATAAATAACGGATCTACCTGAATTTGATCCGCCAGATTGACGATGAATGCATTGGGCACAGGATCAACGGGTAATCCATTTCCCATCTTTGATCACTTGTAGGCCAATCACCCCCTCCCCTTGTAGGAGTACCATTATTGAACCAAGATCATTATGATCAGGCATCCCTAAGGTGAGCTCAGGGTCTGGACATGGTGGATAGTAATTTCCTTGACAGTAAAGGGAAGGCCCCTCACCTATCGCCCTCTTTAAACAATCCTTCTTTAGGCCAAGCCCTCGGGACAAAGCCTTGAGGGGGCAAACCCCAAAAAGGACAATATTAAGTAGTACTCCAGGGTATCAGAACCAGGGATGTTACATAGTAAGGCCTTCTTTATTTATTTAGTTTTGTTATATATATTTATTTATAAACTGCTTAATCATGAAAATTTCGTGCAACCATTTATTCTTTCCCCTTCTTCAAGCCATCGTTGAACTCAACCTAGTCTTCTTGATGCCATGATTGTACTACACCAACTGTAATTTGACTTCGAATTGATTGCGGGATATGTCGCTGGCCTCTGTTAAGTCTTCGGTTTTACGTTTTGACTTTGTTTCAAAAATGTCTCAACAAAAACGACTTTTTCATTATATTCTATATTGAGATTTGAGAGTGCTAACTTTTATTGAGCAGCATCAATTTAAGAGTTAAATATCGAATAACATGAGGTAGAATAAAGTATGATAAATTGTAAAGAATATGAATCTATTCTATATATATATATCTATATCTATACTATAATGTAAAATCAAAAATTTTTGAAATTTTGGTTGACCTCATAATATTGCGCCACATCTTAATAAAATATCATATTAAAAATCTTACAATTATGACAATCTCCTAATACTAAAAGACTTCTTAAAGATTATAAAAAAAAAAAAAAAAAAAATTTACCGTAGCTTTAAAATAAAACAAATAATAAAAAATTCCTTAAAATAAGTCTCCTACTACTAAAAGATATTTTAATAAAATATCATAGTAAAAAACTTACAATTATAAAGTAAGGCTGGCCTAGAGAAAGTACCAGTGACATATTAACCAAACATGTCAATAGTGGTAATTTTCTAGAACAATGATATAGGTACTATTTTTTTTTTTTTCTTTTCCTATCATAATTTTATTTTAATCATGTTTTTGTATGTTTTATGCTTTCCTATATACCAAAATCTACCATGTTTGCATTTGATTGTATTTTTTACTTGAAAATGATGAATTAATTGATAGGGTGTAAAAATATGAAAAAATAAGGACTTAGTACAAACCATTGTTATTTGTCAACACAATGTTTTATATTTATTTTCAATTATGTTTACTTACTTTATGGAACTCTCAAACAATTTTGGTGATATTTTACTACTACCATTCAAATGTTGTGTTTTACTTACTTTACATACAAATTATACTTATAAACAATGATTTATAATAAAAATTATACCGCACTTTGTATGGGTTATATGCTAGTATTAGATGATTATAGCGCAAATTACTATTTCTCAAGATCGATTTAGCAAAATTATAAAAAGATCCCATATCCACTCACATTTGTACATTGTATGCTGAAGGATTAAGTGTGACATCAAAAACTAATTTTAAGAGATGCTAGCACCAAGAACAGCAAGAATAAAAATCAGTATTTATAAAATCTTTGTGGAATAATCAAAACAAACAAAACATGTGAAAATTTAGATTTTGAATAATTAAAACAATCACATATCTCTTTACTGCTGATATTTTGTTCGATAATCGATTGAGATCGATGAGCCAAGTTTGAGAGAATTTTATACTTTTTCTTGCTTTTGGATTTTAGATGGAAGAGAGATATTCTTTGTGTTTGGTATCTACAAAAGCATTAAAGGCAACGAGTATAAAATATATGGTTCCTTATTAGCCTTTCCATTTCTTTCTCTCTTTATTTCTTGAAAGGGAATAATAAGAGAGCTAGCAAGCATTTAGCCACAAAAAATAAATAAAAAGAGAGCTAGCAAGCAATTTGTACAGTGTTTGTACGTGGTACACCCAAGGCCGGCCTTAGAAATTATGAGGTTTAGGACGGTGCAAAAAAATAAAACATTCTATCTTTAAAAAAAAAAATCATTGAAAAATTATTCTACATACGGTTTTTGCTACAAATTACTAATTAAACTTTTATATTCAATATTTTCTAACAAATCTTGTTCAATAGATAATATGGCTAATCTATTTAATTTTTCTTGTGACATAGTTGATCGCAAGTAAGATTTTTATAATTTTAACTTTAAAAAACTTCTTTCAACAGATGCGACTGTGATAAGTATACTCAATAATATTCTATATGCAATAAATGCATTTGGAACAATTCAATTTCTTGATAAAATTAAGTATATTTGTCGCTGTCTTTTATTTTGGGTAAAATATCTTGTAAGACTTTTAAGTCTGAAAATAAATTAATACCATCAAGATAAAAAAAAATTATCAGGTTTTAAAAAAATTCAAGATTAACATAATACTTTTTCAAATTATCATAATTTAGTGAAGTTAGCTTCTTCACATCAAATAAATACCAAAAATTGTTCTAATACATACTTGGGTTAGAGAAATAAATTATTATTAGGCTTAATTTAAAGGCTTGTATTAAATATATGGGTCTTTTTAATTTTTGTATATATAAATATATTGAAGTCTTTCAATAAGGGCCTTAAAAAATTTTGGGATGAGACCTAATTTTGAGGTGAGGCTTAAGGTGGTCGCCCACCTCGCCCTTGCCCAGGTACACCTCACAAAACCGAAACCCTAGCTAATGTATATGTGATGCTAGGATCCCAGCTTGCATTCTTCTTTATCTTTAATTTGCTCTAAAAGTTGACATTCTTTCTCCACCTTGCACGTCCCACACTCAAGGCCGGCCCCGGGGTAAGCCCGGCAAGACCTCGGGCTAGGGCAACCCCCCCATAGGGGGCAACCACAAGAAAAAAAAAAAATTTAGTATACCAAAAAAAAATTGAAGAAGAAGAAGAGAGGCTTTTGGGGGCAACCACAAGAAAAAAAAAATGAAGAAGAAGAAGAGAGGCTTCAAGGGCAAATGGGCAATCAGTGTGGAAGTGCACTACTCTTCTTCTACTGCTGGCCTGCTACTGCCTTTCTTCTTCTTCTTCTTCTTCTCTCTTCTTTATCTTTCAAGTTCTTTCTCTCTCATTTTTAAATTTCGAGGTGCTTTTAGTTTAAATGAAAGACAAATACACGTGTATTTTTTTCTGCTCTCTCTCTCTCTCTATCTGCGGTACGCGTGTATTTTTTTTTTCTGCACTCTAAAATGACTACACCAAGATAACAACCTCTGTAGTTATTGGCTCCCTCTAAAATACTTGTTACTGATTATCATAAAATAAAAAATAAATAACAATTCTATGCTATTTAGGATAGCCTTAAACCTAGAGTCCTAGACTAACAAAATTGCTTCATCCACGTCAAGATTATCCATATAGAGCTAAGGAAATATGAGCAATATTTTGAATACAAAGAGGTTACAACATCAACATAAATAGTTTTATAATTATTTATACCACTTCTAATAATAGAATTACAGTCAAATAGTATGAGCATAGAAAAGCTTTTTTTTTTTTTTTTTTGAGTGTTTGGGAGTTAATTTTACAGTTCCACTAACATGCAATTTAAAAAAAAAAATCTTAATATTTTTACCATGATAGAATTTGTTGTGCTGTGCATAGGACGATTTTTTTTTTCCCTCGAATTTTATATTGCCAAAAGAGTTGGACGTTGGCAAAATAGAAATTAGGAAATTGATTTTTACAATTGATGGAGCAATATTGCAATAAACTAGTGGATTGTTTATCAAATTTTGTTAAGTTACAAGAGAGATTAAGCCTGTGTTTGGATCCTTTATTTAAAAGTGATTTCACGGATTTTTATGCATATAATGCATTCTGTAAAAAATCTAAGATGTTTGGTTGGGATTTTGGAAAATGCAAAATGCATTCTAGGCAGAATGCATTTTGCAAATTCTCATTTCTAGAGCAGAAGTCAGAATCCAAAATATTTTGGATTTTGATTCTAGCTTCTACTTTTAATTTTTCCCAAAGTAAATGGGACCCACTTACAACTATTATTTTCCTGCTTAATTTTTCTCTTTCTTTCTTTTATTTTTCTTCCTTCTCTTTTGTTCCCTACTTTTTCTTTTTCTTTTTTTTATGTGTTCCCTATTTTTTCTCTTTCTTTCTTTTATCTTTGAAAAAGTATTCTTATTTTCTCATTTTGTATCAAAGAACTAGGGATGATTTGGAATGATCATTAGTAATTTTTTTTCTTTGTTTAATGTAAATTTGTTATGATGTGCTTTTTCTAGTACTTTCTTTGTAATGTTTGGATTTTATGTCACATTATGTTTTTTATTTTCTTTTATTTGTAATGTTTGGATGTTATATAAAAAAAAAAAATGGGGGAGGGGTGTGAACTGTGAGGAGGAAATGAGAGAAAAAAAATGAGATGGGTGAGGGGGGATGTATGTGTGTGGTGGGGGAGAAGAAAAAAGAAAGGCAGGGGGATACATGAGTGGTGGGGAAAAAGAAAAGGAAATAAAAAAGAAAAAAGAAATGGAGAGTGGGGTTTACGTGTATGGTGGGAAAAAAAAGTGGGAGTGGAAAAGAAAGAAGAAAAAAAATTTGAAAAGGAAAAAACTAAATTGGTTTTATTTGTATTTTCACTTTGTTTAGTGTAGAGTATAGAATTGTGAAAATTTATTTAGAAGATGTCTATGATATCTTTTATCATAAATGGTTTGGATATATCTCTATTGCACACACAATACACATTTCTCTATATTTTTTTATTACATTGTTCAAATTTTATAAAAATGTGTGCAAGGAGATGTGTACAAATTGATGAGTCATGAATTATGACTCATTAACCTTATTTTCATATGATTTTAATGGAATTTTCTTATATCCAATTCTCAATTACACGTAAATTATGACAATTCTTTCACACCATTACATAGCATGGAATCCATTCTATTACGTGTATAATTTCATTAAAAACTCTACACGTCTCATTTAAATTTAATTTAATGATGCAGGACCCATTTTATTTTCTCTATTACCCACGGGGATTACACATAAATGGTTGGCAGCACAGTGACACAAAATGGAGCAATATTTGTTATATATTAAATGATAGAAGTGGTGAGCCACGGAGGATTATTCCCTAAAATTATAATTTGATTAAGTCATTTGCTTATGAAGCCATGCCACTTGAAAGATAGATGCCAGGAAACTTCACGTGGGCTAGAAGAAAGCAACAAGAAATAATTTACCATATTAGAGGCAGCACGTGTGTATTGGAGGGGGAGGTTATTTGATAACCTTGAGAAGGTGTGCACGTGGGCCGAAAAAAAAAAGAAAAAGAGGAGATTTATTTCTTTTAAGAGGGGGGATTATTTCTTATGATAGCAGGGGGCGGCAGTTTTCAGGGAGGATTATTGGTTTTTAGGAGGCAGAGGCGCAGCAGGAAAAGGGAGAAAGCAGCCGCAGTGCTGAACAGAAAAGGAGAGAAGAAGGAAAAAAAGCCGGATTCCATGAGTTTATCTTGTGCATTTTGATATTTTTCTTGCTACTTTAATTTTTTAGTTTCAATACTATGAGTAGCTAAATCTCCAGCTAGGGCTAGAGGTGAATCCTAATATTTTTATCTTCCATGTGTGACTTGGATTAGAGGATGTATTCTTCTTGAATTAATGATTAGAGTATTGGGTTTGATTCATCATTCATTAGAAATCATTGTGTGTTGACAAGTTATTTTGATTCAGTATGATTTTAATATATCAAATGCATGAATGCCATGATTTGTTATGATTCGAAATATGCTGAATGCTTAATCTCCCCTGTAGCATGCTTTGAATTTATTAGCTAAATCAACCCATATACTATCTACATTACCCTTATCAAGTGTTTTATTATTGAATCTTCCGATTAGGCGAGTGGCCTCTCTAACCTAGTTGAGTTAATAAAAATCCAAGTTCACATAGTGATATATATAGGTGGATCCTTGAAAACCCTAGTGCCTTTCTCCATTAATTTGACTCTCCAATTTTATTTATCAGTTCTTTTAATTATAGTCTTCAAAATATTTTGCTCCATCTTCAGGTGGAAACAACCAAATCAATTTACTATTTTCTTTTCTTTTTATAATAATAGTAGAGGTTTTTACACTGTGTCAACCATTCCCTGTGGTTCGACTTCGGACTTACCGAGATTTTATTACTACTTGCGAAACCTGTACTTGGGTGCACTCTAAAATTTGCAACACAAATCATGGCTTATTTTTTTTATTAGTAGACATTAATTTAAATCACAACGTAATACTTTATTTCTTTATTACATTGTTAATTTTGTATTGGTAATAAATGTATTTTTAGCCTTGTATTGAGATATTTAAAAAAAAATGTTAATTATATAATGTATACTAATAATATATTATTTAATAGGAAGAATGCATTCTTTAAAATACCAACCAAACACAATTCCTTTCAACATAATCATTTCTTATAAATAGTTTTAATATTTTACCAAACGCACTATTTTCAGTAACATACATTCTCAAGAATACATTCTAACAGGAATGCATTCTCAACATAGAGGATCCAAACACAGACTAAGTAGATTGGCTATGATTTTCAAGTTAAAAGCACAATTTAACCTTAAAATTGGCAATATATATATAATGTTTTTTATTTTATTTTTTAGTATTAAATAATAAGGGGTCAACTAAAATCGGGATAGGCTTGGGCAACCCAAACCTCGGGGTCGGCCCTACCCACACTATCTTCTATTTCTCGTGGACCTTATCCCCCATGGCCCCCCTCTCTATAGCTAGCTAGCTAGGTGCATCTCATCTATGATCATCTCTCATGTTTGTATTTTCCTTCACATATGTATGCCCGGAATATATTTTTGTGAGGGCCAATTTTAAACTATGATGATTGATTTTTTTACATACTATATATATAAATTATAAACATAATAAAATCCAAATATAGTATATAGTATATTTTATAAACCAATATATGTCTAAAAAATGTATCTATCAAATTAAATAATAAAAAAATTGTAGCCTAGCTATGTACAAAAGGAAACAAAACTACAAAAGCTAATTACAATTGTAGCCTATGTTTTTTTCAGAGAACGAAAATAATGAAGTATCAAATCCAAACTGAAGTTCTTAGTAATTTCCCTTTTATAATATAGCCTACCAAATAACCTGAAACAAAATTTTCCTTGGAGATTCTTAAGACCCTGTTTAGGAAGTAAAGTTTCCATAGTATGTAGAATCCAAAAGTGCATCTATTGCTTTGTCAACATCTATATTAGTTATACCTAAAAAAAAAAATTAAAAAAATTAAATTAATCACACCGAGGATTAATATTAAAAAAAAAAAAAATCTAGGTCTTGGTAATATTAGTTATATTTAATAATATTATATTTGACAAATCGTGAATTTAGCTAAATATATTAAAGTAACTACATTATTTTGAATGAAACAGTATATAAATGAGAATTATCAATTATATTTATTGTCTTAAGCAAAAGAAATCAATTAAAACTTCAGCAATAATATGAGATTACAAAAAATTTGGTGAAAAGAACCTTAGCGTACTTATAGAAATGGGAAAAGGAGGAAGAAAAATAAGAGAAAAATTGAAAAGTAAATTTGTTAGCATAAATAAAGAGGCATGAGTATGCATGCTTTTGATTAGGCATAGTTAAGTAATAGATGCATGCATTAAGAGCATTCGCAGCGGAGTTGTAAAAGTAGGATTTTTGTTAAAATAGATGGTACTGTAGCTAAAAAACACAAAAAAAGCCTCCCAGCCGATCCTCTACTCTAACTCTGATTTTTACACATTGCTACAGTAACGTGTATTTTTACACGTTACTGTAGCAATGTGTATTAATTTTTTTTTTTTCGTTTTTTATTCTGTCTTCTCTCCTCTCTCCTCTTTTTTTTTTTCTTTCTTTTTTCTTTCCGTTTCTCTCTCTCTGCGCTGCTCTCTCTCTCTCTGCTCTGCTCTCTCTCCCTCAGTCTCAAGTCAACAGCTCGGTGGAGGTGGAGGTGGTTGTGGGTTGTTAACGGCTCGGTGGAGGTGGTTGTGGGTTGTCAACGGCTCGGTGGAGGTGGTTGTGGGTTGGTGGTTTTCGGTGATGGGTTGTTTCCGGATCTGTTGGTGATGGTGGTTCGCGGCGGTGATGGGGTTTCTGTTTGGGTTTGCCGGCGGTGATGGGGTTTGTGTTTGGGTTTGCCGGCAGTGATGGGGTTTCCGGATCTGATTTCTCTCCCCCTTCTCGGCCGTGGTTGCAGACAAAATGGGTTGTGGTGGGTTTGGGTTTGCCGGCGTGGGTATAGTGGTTGTGGGTTTGGGTTTGCCGGCGTGGGTGTGGGGGTTATGGGGGGTTGTTGCTGATCGGCTGCCGTGGGTTTGGTTGGGGTGTGAAAAAAAAAATATAAAAAATGGAATTATTTTATAATATTTTAATGTGATGTACTGTAAAATAGAGAATGGGATGAGAGTTGTTTTGTAAAAGTGGATAGTTAAAATAGAAAAGTGGCTTTTTAGAGTTATAAAATAGAGATACAATGCATTTTCCGTTGGGAATGCTCTAACAAGTACGAGAGCTCGGTGTTAGTACGGTCAGTTTACCCTACAAACTGGTCATTGGCTATTTGGCTTCCCAGGCCAATTGAGCCGGTTATGCATACATGATTTATGGGGCACTATTCCTTCTTAAAATATAAAATTAACAGCTTTTTGTAGGTCATGGTATCGTGGGGACATGTGAGAATTGAATTCACAAACCACCTTTTAGCCTTAATACCATCAATTGCACGAGCACGATTCGAATTGGTGACGAAAAGTTGAAATAAAAAAGTGATGAAGCTTTTGATTTGATATGATCTTTCTAAATAAACCACTTCTTGTATAAATTAAAGTAGAAGATGTCTGTCATTTGATATGTATGACAACATCCTTTACATAACACGTGGTAACTGAGTTATATATATGTTACCACATATTTGCCACATGTTAATATATGTTAATATTTATGTGTATAATAAATATGCGTTAACTTTTATTGTATAATTAATATGTGTCAACTTTATTGTGTTATTAAAGCACACTTAAAAAACAAACACCTAATAATAACATTAGACCTTAAAATAATAATAATAATACATTAGATATAAAAAAGAAAAAAACAAAAGAGAAAGAGGACTCACACCAAAATAGTAACTATCCAGGGGAAAACAAAATAATATATATATTTTTACCTTTTTACCGAGTTACACTATCATACATAGAGACTTCCAAAAATATTTTTTTACCTTTTCGCCGAGTTACACTATCATACACAAAGAGACTCCCAAAACGACGTCGTTTTGGGAGTTTCACGTTAAAAAATAATACCAAAAAAAAAATAGGTAGTCACTTTCTTCTTCACAAACAGCCATTTCATGATTATGGTCATGCCATTTCCTGAGAAATCATTTATGTTCTTTGTATTATTTACCTGTTCTTTAAAGTGAACTCCACATGGTTGATGAAATGTTTGGGTTAAGTTTTATTGAATTGGATGGATAATTAAATACATTGGACTAATATTTTGCATTGGCTTCATCTCCTGTCTGTAAAAATTCATTTGATGGATGGGAATATGAGGTGTTACTACTCTTAGAAACCTATTTAGTAAGGAGGAAGTGCACTTGGGACAGACTGTTGTAACAGCAGAATATTAACAGGTTTTGGCTCATCATGAGGGTTCTGAAACATATAGCACATGCAACACCAATGAAATGGGTTTTCCTCATTTTCGGTTAATTTTGCAAACTATGCATTTGCATGTTAATCTCCTAATTTAGTTGAGTCATGAAGGGGTCTTTGCTTCTTTGTTTCAATTTGTTTTGAATTTTGAATATTGTCGAAGCTTTGCTGCTCTGTTCTCTTCCTTATAGGTAACGCCAGTTTTCAGATCTGTTCCTCAAAGGCTTGCTTATTTGCCTTCAACTCTATCACTCCCTCTCTCTGCATCACCAACACCAAGTGAGATTCTCAACAATGTAATTGTATTTTACTATTGCTTTTTGGGTCTTTTTCTTTTTTAATCAAATATATATTAGGAAAATGTAGGATCCATTGGCTATGGTTATCGATCATACTGACCAAGTTGTGTCTGAGGCTGAATGGGATCATCTGTTGATGATTTTATACAATCTAATGTCATTTTGGGAAAGATTAAATTGAGTCAGTTCCATTGTTTAATTAGCACTTCCATTTGTTATCTCCTCCCTCAAACTGTTTGAAGAAATGACTGAACTAAGGTTTCATTTACGGCTGTTTGTTGCTTTCTTATGTTAATGTTGGTGGAAAAAAGCTGAAGCTTGCAATCTGGAATACAAGTAACTCCAAAAGTGTGTCATGTGCATTGCCATTTAGATATCAGAAAATTTATAAAATTGAAATATTTCTTACATATTGTGTAGTAAAGGTCATAAGACCACAGGATGTTGCTGGGTTTCTATACAGTTTGCTGAGTAGAGTAACTCGGTCAATTTAATTCTTATGATAAAAGGTGTAATGCCCACAACATACATACAGATGCAACCTGCTGAACACCAAAAAGCAAAGTTGAGTTTGTATTGTTGACCCAGATTATATATGCTTACTTGAGAAACAAGAACCAGCCCTGAATTAATCGTTTTGTCTATGGTTGAGGCATACATGAACCAATTTAAATTAGTTTCACCCTTTGAAAAACACATCTGATAAAGCAAATTCAGCTACTCAACATCAATAACCACACTAATAGCGTGGATATTGTTTCCATGTCAAGGAATCCAAAATATATACATGGACAAGGATCAGCTCAACAGATATTGATATCAAATTATTAAATGGAAAAAGATACTATAGTTGGTAGTAAAAAAATTTATCAACAGACCTTATTAGTTGATGTGTTCACATGTGTGCATGGTTGAGCAGTTGTGTTTACATTTTAGCCAAATAGCTCAATGTGAGTTTACTTTCTATTGACCCAGGTTGATCTGGCTGTACAACAATATATTAAAATGCATTTTCCATATGGCTAACACGAGGTACCACGCACCCTCTTTCTCTTCCTTTTTTTTTTTTTATTTTCTGAAACACAAATACTGAGCACTCTTTCATTCATACAATCTTTGTCTCTCACAACCACTTAAAATAAAAAATTTCCCATTTGCATTTAATGGTTTATTATGCACAGGTAATTGGATGGGAGCTTTGAAGAGCATCATTGTTGGCAAAGGTTAGTGCAAATCTTTCATTTTGTTTCGCTTAATAAAAAAAAATAAAAAAAAAAACCCAACCCATAAGAGCTTCAATTTTCGCATACATGTATGGTTGCAGTTGCAGTGTTAAGTGGGTTGGTTCTTGATTTCTATACAATTCCATTTGTTGATGAGTAATGTGCCCCTTTTATGTGGTGTGTGTGACAGCTAAGATTGATGTTAATGTTGATCTCACTGACTCACTCACAAGCTATGCTCTTCTTTGATGCTTACTCCTTCAGGTTCTTGCTTAATTAATGCTTTGATTATCTTTTCTTCCTTGCCCAAAATTTTTCATTGAGGAATATTTTTCTCCTTATTCCTTTTAACAGGATCACTATCAGTCTTTTTTCTCTGATAATTGGGAGGTAAATTTTTGTTTACTTTCTCTCTCCCTCTCTCTCTCAAATTTTCTTAGTGTTTTTTATTTTTTGGATTTTTATAGTTTGATTAATTTTATAAAGAGATGATTAAGTGTAGAGAAATAGAAGATATATATTACAAATTTTAGTATTTTTCCTCAATGTTTGGCCCTAAGAGAACAAAAAGCTTCACTCATCGTTGCTAAAATCAAATATTTGTTTTAGGTGGTTTTCTTTTTTGTTTTTTGGTAATCAAAACAATGTGAAAGTTGAAATTAGAAATTTAAATTCTTTTACTAAGCTTTCTCAGCAACCATATGGAGAAAAATAAATGGTTCGGTTTGTTTATTGCGGTCTTTACATCAAACACCTGAACTTATTATCTGGAAGTGAGAAGCTTGAGATATCATGGGACAAGGATCTCTATGATTCAAATGTCCAAGTAGCTTATAGGAGGCCGAAACTTGAATGCTTGCAAATCGGAATTGAGCTTTATGGGGACCTTCCAAACCACTTTAATCTAAATTTAAAAAATCCAATTGATAAATTTGAAATATAGATGTTAGTTTGAGTAGAAATTTTTAATTTCTTTCTTTATTTTTTTTTTCTCCTCCCAACATTCTATTTCACTTGAGATTGGGATCCATGGTGTTTCCATGGACAAGTTCTCCTGTAAAGGGTACAAAGTTGTGAATTTTTCTTGATTATCAATTGGATTGGATCTAAATAAGCCCGCAAGTACCAAATGGAGCAGCATAACAACATAAAATTTGAGGACTGATGTCCAGTTCTTATCTTTTCATATTACTGAATGTTACAGGTCTTGGCTTTCTTTTACCATACATCAAATGCCACTCTCCTTATATGGCCTATATGGTATTTGAAGTAAAACCGAATTGGCTGAAAATCATTGTTATTCCTTTGGTATAGCCTGTAATCAAAAGCTCCAACCAACTGTTGGAAAGACCCATCTTAAGGAAAGAGGCATGTTACAGATGAATATTGGTGTTGAATTTGTATTGTAGCACTGCTCGGTTTTCTCTTCTTTTTATATTCTTTTTGCTGTAACATAACATTACTATATCATAAGTATTTTGCATTTCTTACGATGGTTTTTCTTATGACAATGATATCCATCTGTTGACTTTTTATTGTTTCCTTCCAACTTAAGGTAATTACTAAAGCTATGATTGTGGATGATAAGTTTGAAAGCAACTTTAAAAGACAATGTGCATCCAATCAAAATGTATTCATTTTTCATGTTCATGCACTTGCATGCATTTATGTTTTGTGTTTATGTAGTTGATCTATGTTAGTTTGCTTCTCATCAATTTGAATGAAACCTATAACTGCCATTAATTGGTAGTAGCTAAACAATAAACTTTGTGGTTGAATGCATGTGTCATCTTTAATTTATTTATAAAAATAATAATAGCTTTAAATTAATTGTATACTTATGGCAGGAAAGGAAAAACAATGCCAGAAGAGGTTCCCAAGTTGTTGATGTACATACCAAAGATAATACTCAAGGAAAGAAAGAGCAATGAACAATGGGTACTGAGGAAAGTCCAATATAAGAATAGGAAGTTTTAATCAAGAACTTGCCTATCAAAAAAAGAAGATAACCAAGGACTTCAAAAGTGGGGTTTTAGTTGGTTTTGTGGTTTTGCATTTTTTAAGTACAACTTTTCTTATGTACTATTTTAATCCTTATGTGGGTTTGAACCAGAGGAATAATAAGATGATGATAATTTCTTATAAATTAAGTGTCATATAGAATTTTTCTTTTTTCTTTTTTTCAAAATTTCCCGTGCAATGCACGGGTTAGCAATTAGTTATGTTAATATTCAAACTACTGGAATCCACTCGTGATAGAAACCCTAAAAGAAATAAATATAATTGACGGTTGAATAATAATAATATTAAGTCTGTAACAATCAGTATTTATAATATTTAAACAAACTCTAATTGACTTAAAACATGAAATTAGGAAAATGACAATAAAAATACAAAAATTAGGAAATAAATTAAACACCATCTAAACCCGCGAATTTTGGATTTTTTGTCTTAAGATTTATAATCCAAATTTCCTTCTTGAAATCTTATGGGGCTTTCTGAAAGCATCTTGTGGGGCCCTTAACTCTTCTTAGATAAAATGTTACAGCTCGTTTAGTACAATCGGAAAATCATGGACGTCAAGAAGCCTGTTTGGTCTTCTGGCATTCGAATTATTCCATGAACTCTTCTGCTAATTGTCATGCGTCATAACAACTGTATTGATGGGAAACATTATGCTACATTACAGCTAAATGAATGTGGTCTTTTATACTACGAGGAAATCAAAATATATAAAGTGAAATACAAAAAATGAGATAAATAATATTTATTCATGCTAGTTGAGCTACAAGCCTCTCGACAAATAACTCACTTTCATTACAGTACTGTTACACATACATGGTAAAGAAAGTTTTGTACCATACAGCACGAAGAAAAAAACTGACAGGGATGATGCAACAAGATTAAAGGAATTCATATTCGTTCACATAAACGGGAATTATGATGATGCCTTCAAAAGTTAATAACCAAACAACAAATACAATGCGGGTTGTTTCCTATTTTGGCAACTCGAAAAGTTCCTTTACCATTCGCCTTGTTCCTTCTTGGCTGTAGAATTTTTCAAGAAACTCTGCATAACGATAGTTACGATAAACTGGAGGATGTTCCTCATCTATCAAGTCCTCAACCGGACCAATCACAGCTTCCGTATTTGGTCCATGAAACATTGCCAGTGATACTCGTGGCTGGGTTTTGTTGGTTACAGCCCTGTGGTGCACGCTCTTAAACCTTCCATTACTCAATACCTACATGGAAAGAACAAAATCGATCGATTGGTAGTTGGTACTGAATATTGATTGTCTATATAGTCCTATTAATATGGTTGTATCCTCTGAGATAGAATCCTTAATCAAGGCTAGAACTAGGCAACTTAATTAAGCCATTACCTAAAGTCCCTTGTTAGAAAAAAATTAAAAAATCACAAAAATTGTAGGTCGATAATGGTTTTATGGTAATAATAATAAATAAATAAAAAACGGTTGGTTGTGCACTCTCTTCTCCACCCTCAAGAAGGCCCCCAAGTTTGTGAACCAAAAAATGTTGTCAATGTGCCGAATAATTCTTGACAATCAATTTTTTTTTAAATAGATTAGCTTAAAGCTAAGACCTTTATTTGGTTAAGTTTAGTAGTTAGAAGGATTTGTTGCTATGAGAGTTAATTCAAGCAAACTCAAAGCTAGTATATTTAACAAATCAATTCAACTGGTTGAATTCCAAAGACAAGCTATGCGCTATTTATTCATAGCTTGCTAGAACTTGGCCTGTGGTTAATTAATAACTAACTCAATTAATAACCACTTCATTACAATAGGCCTAATCGTCTAGCTAGTGCTACAGAAGAGTCCCAACTAGCTACTAACAAGTCGGTTACAAAAGATTTACAAGTAAACCGATACAAAAGGACCAACTGTTATAATCTATACTATAATGTAAAATTGAAGCTTTTTGACTTTCGGTTGACCTTATCATGTTACGCCATATAAGCTTTTGAAATCTCACAATTTAATTTACACCTCATTATTTTAATATATATTTTCTAATTGAATTTAAATTTTATTTTATTATTAAACTTTCCATTAGAATTTTGACACATCATATTTTCTTTAATATAAGAATATATTATTCCATATATAAAACACAATCATAATTAATGTCTAATACTAAAATATATTCCATATATAAACACAATATAAATATCTTTTAATAATAATCATAATTATCAATTTTCATCAAGATTTTTAGAGTTCCTTTTTTTCTTATGTATTTCATTTAATTTTGTTGCTGGCAATGGAGAAAGATGAATGGATTTGTTATAATAAAACCATGTGAGCTTGAAATGAGTTATGAAAATTATTTAGGTTTGATCATATAATCATGTGCCCATGTATTTATTTGTCCTTCTTCTTATTTTAAGTATCATTTATTTTATTTTTGGATGGAAACATGATCCATATGGTAAATATAAACATGAATCGTGTTTTATAAAAATTGGACTATATTCAACTTATGCCAAAAGAAAAATTACATTATATTAAATTTTAATTATCCTATGGTAAATACTTTCTTAGTTATTTTTTTAAACCAAAAAGTACGATCTATCCTAAATCCGATTCGTAAAATCTTTTTATCGGTCTTGCCTACAACATTTTGAACTACAAAAAAAAAAAGTAAAATGAATCAAAATTAATTTAGATTTTATTTTAAATAATTTTCTTGTGCATCGCATAGATTTGCGACTAGTTAGTCTGTAATTACAATGAGATGCTCGGCTTGTGTGGGAGATGATAGAGAGACAAGGAGGCAAGGAAAAAGAAAAACCACCATCGAGGATGGCAGTGGTGAATGACCATGGAGGTCCTCCATGGCATGATCAATTAAGATAGACCATGGAGGTGCCTCCATCTGATGTGTTGTTTTTTTTTTAATGCCGTCTAGTTTCACGTCAGTATTTGCACATTATTTTAAGGTCTAAATACAACATTGGTCCTTAAAATCTACTCAGTGAACATTATTTGTCATTGAAATTTGAAATAAGCTTTATTGATCTCTAAAGTTTTAAAAATGAGCACTATTGATCTCTCCATACAATTTTGTTAGTTTGTTTACATGACTAACGGAGAGATGATGTGATATTTTTGTAATATTATATAGCATTTGAAACCCTCCCTCTCTTTTTCCAACCTAGTGCTTACTCCTTCTGGGATTGAGATTTTTGGTATTGCATGGGCTGCAATACCTCCAACTTATACACATTTTTTTTTACTTATTTATCTATTTACCATTTTACCCTTTCACCTTTTTAATTTTTTTGTTTTATTTAAATGTTAAGATTAAAAGTTAACTTTTCAACTTTTAATCTCTTTTTTGATAATTTTTTCAACTTTTAATCTCAACCGTTAAAAGGTGTTGCAGCCCATGAAATACATCTCAATCCCTACTCTTGTAAGCCATTACCGGCGACACAGATCTCAAGGGAATAATTTTTTTTTTTTTTTTATGATTTAATTTAAGTTTTTGTTATTGAGAGGTTTGCAGCTAAAACCGCATGTCATATTTGTGACAAATCTTAGTTTCGCTTTCATTTCCTCTCAGTAAGCTTGGGATCCTTGTCTTTTTATGATAATCCTTCAATTTCTTTAACTTTAAAGAAGCATTTTCTTCTTAGAGATTCACATTGGATCTACTTATTTAAGACAATGAGAGAAGCAATAAGCACTGGGTGGGAAAAAGAATTGCTAAGTTCGTTGATGGGCCTTCTCGAGTGTAGGTAGGTGGTGTTGGAAAAGGAGCACCGGAGGTTGGGGGTTGCGTTGATGGCTTTGTTGGAAAAGCGTCTTGTTGTGCCGTCTCATGTGCTTTGGGTTAAGGCCTAGGAGTGGGTATGATTTTGTATAGAAAGAGGGTTTCAATTTTCAAATGGAGATGGGTTTACGGAATGGGTTGGGTATGCTTAGGTGTCAATTTTAAAAAATGTCACACCATCTCTTTATTAGTCACATTGGATGAATGGATTCTCATTTTTTTTAACTTCAAGACCAATATCATTCATTTCAAACTTTTGTAACCAATAGAGTGTTAGGAATTTTAGGGGAATCAAAGGAGAACAAAAGGCTTTGAGGCAAGATAAATCGCTGTCTTTAAGACTAGATTTGCCCCCACTCCACAGAGTTTGCTAAGGGTTCAAGCAAATAGCCACCAGGATACAACAAAGCCAAGAACAAAATGATAGCAATTCAATTTTGATCTTTAGAACTTCATAGAACATATATGTTTTCTGCATATAATAACTTAACAAGAAATTCCTTTTAATTGCAAGTGTATAACAGTCAAAAGTCACCATGAAAAGGCACCATTTCAACCTTTAATGGTCATTAACTGCCTCTAATTGCCGTGATCCAGTCGCCTGAATTAGTGGTCCAGGCGACTTAATCAGGCAGAAACTCCCAGGCACGACATCCAGTCGACTGGACCACCAATCCAGGCGACTTGATCAGCCAAGTAATGTCATCCAGTCTACTGGATTGGTGGTCCAGTAGACTGGATTGGGCAGAAACTATTTCTTGCAATTCTCTTATATATATTACAATCTATTCAGATATTAAATATCTAACAATCCCCCACTAGGTTGTAATATTTCTTGTTCAGTCTATAGCACACACAAAGCTTATGCATCAAAGAAGGTGTCTTTCAACTTAAACCCTCTCCTAGTGTAATTACTTCAAAGTTTCAAGAGAGTTATTGGTGGCTCATTCGCTTAAACCAAAAACTCTTTTCCTTAAAACCGAAAATAACACACACACAGCAATGATCTTTAACATTAGAAGTTCTCCTATTGTTTAGCACTTAAATGGCCTTGTGCTCTACCTGGTTTAGTGAACATTTACAAGAGAAAACCTTAACTCTTGTTTAGAAGCGGCACCACTCCTATGTTCACAAAGGTGAAGTTCCTTCTTTATGTCCCTGTTACACAAACATCACTTGATTTGAACTTCATTAAGAGTAAAAACTCATCCTCCTAACGTAACAGACTGCACTATTCCATCCTGAATGAGACACAAGTTTTAGTGCTCTTACTAATCACGAATCAACAGCTTGTTATTACCCTTTAAACTTTTTCAAGTAAATCTACTCAAGGTTGGGTTCCCACTGTTGGTGATTCTTTTAGAAAGGTTTTAGTCCCATTCTTATGGAAGTTACCCTTATCATATCTCGAGATAAACCTTTGGTAAAAGGGTGTTATCAAGTTATCACTTGATTTTATGTAGACAATAATTATGAGCTCACCAATTATTTATTGTCTTACATACTCAAGTTTTAGACTCAAATGTCTAAACTTCATTTCTCATATATGGTGGCTTCACTTTTACAGTGCAAGATATAACTATTATTGGATGTGGCCATATCTCTTTTATATAACATCTCATGTTATCACTTTCTCTTACCCGTTGCCAACCATACAATCTTTATGGTGGATTAAGAAACTCACTTTGTTTCTTCCATGCCTATTAACTGGCTCTTCCACCAAAAGTGAATGTCCAACTTAACATGGATTTTATCACTTACAATAATAATCACTATTGGTATCCTACTCTTTGGATATCCAATTATGCAATGCTTTCTAATGATCTTAAGCTTATTTACAAAACTCTGAAAATCTATGTGAAAGTCATGTACATATAGTACAATGCATGACACAACATGCAATAATTGCACTAGCAGACTCAAAACATGCTTTCAATAACTTCACTAACTTTTAGATTGGATAAAGGTGAGTTAGCATCTTTGTACTTTTGAAAAATATTAAACCAAGAAGCTTCATTTCATACACAATGAAAGCATCATCTCAATCTCAATGAGAACTTACATAGTCTACACATTATGTTACTTCACCTTAATTTCCATTTCCAATAACTATAGACTTTCTTATGATTTTAGGAAATCATATTTCGTTTCAAGATCATAACTCATAGAAAGCATATAAGAGGTATATAAAATTCAGACCAAGTCACTTTACTTTTAATATTTTGACTCTTTCATTGTTCACTTCATGAACTTATTTCTATTTTCTTATTATCACAAATAGAAATTCTTGAATTACAGTTAAGATAAGTGTTTGATTAGGTTTTAGATATTTCAGGAATCATAGAATTTAACCTCAATAAATTCATCTCTTGATCACTAATTCAGGCGACTGGATCACGGCAATTAGAGGCAGTTAATGACCATTAAAGGTTGAAATGGTGCCTTTTCATGGTGACTTTTGACTGTTATACACTTGCAATTAAAATGAATTTCTTGTTCAGTTATTATATGCAGAAAACATATATGTTATGAAGTTCTAAAGATCAAAATTGAATTGTTATCATTTTGTTCTTGGCTTTGTTGTATCCTGGAGGCTATTTGCTTGAACTTTTAGCAAACTCTGTGGAGTGGGGGCAAATCTAGTCTTAAAGACAGCGATTTATCGTGCCTCAAAGCCTTTTATTCTCCTTTGATTCCCCTAAAATTCTTAACATAGAGCTCATTAAGTAAACTTTAGAGATCAATAATACATTTAGATCTTATTCTGATGTTGTCATTTGTTACCTCAGATATTTCCATCAATCAAGTGATAATAGGGATTAAAATAAGACACGAATAAAAAGTTAAAAGTCTAAAATGAAACAATTGAAAATTTATAAATTATTTTAAAACATTGGGCAAACGTTGAGAACCAAAACTTTAATTAAACCAATAAAATAATAAAAACATAATTTCGATATCTCTAATTCTTAATAAAAAAAAATTTCTTTTTAAAAATATATGATGTTTCTATTTAAGAGATTTATTTGTTTAATTTAAAAAAAATTAAAAAGTAAAAAGAAGAGAAGAAGAGATGATTCCGCCATTTACATAAACTTATCTACTTTTAATAATATAGACCTTGAATAGTTGAATACAAAGAAGAAAGATTCAAAATTACCTGTATCTGATCACCCAGATTGATGACAAATGCATTTGGAATAGGGTCAACGGCGACCCATTTCCCATCTTTGATCACTTGGAGGCCTGTCACTCCGGGTGATTGGCGAAGCACTGTGAGTGCATTGAAATCAGTATGAACAGCAAGGCCCAATGTCAGCTCAGGGTCTGGACATGGTGGATAAAAATTAGCTTGTGCTCTTAGTCTGGGATTATCACCCACTCTTTTCTGCAGACAATCTTTGTCCAGCCCAAGCCCTTGCGAAATCAAGCTCAAAAGCCTATTCATCAAGGCACCGACCTCCTTTGCATATTCAGCAAAGGCCTCACTGAAACAATGAGGAAAAAATAATTGTAACATCCCTCAAAATATGTTACTTATGTAACCTAAGTAGAATCTTACTCTAAACACACGCACACAATAAATATGAAGTGAGATCAAACCTACACCCAACTGTGTAGAGAATAAAAAGTGCATCTCCAAACCAAATGCCTAGTGGATCAACTTATTTAACTTTTATGTAAGTGAAAATACAAAAATTATTAGTCACTCTGGAGCATAAAAGGCAGGATTGAGATCACGTGCAATAGTTGAAAAACTATAATAGTTTTGGATGAGTTTTTTTTTTTTTTTTTTTAATATATTTGATTAGACGATCAAGATGAAAGTTGAAAAAATAATTTTCAATCTGAACCTTTCAAAACTATCTATTTCAACTATTGTACAAGCCCTCTTCCCACCAAAACTATGTATCTCATAGTACTATAGAACCTAAAGTTAAGAAGAAATACCGGTATATGGGTGGATTTTTGGGCAAGAGATGAGTGAAATGATCGTCTAGGGGATGCCAAGGGTGAGAGAGGATTTCACTCCACATTGTGACTTTCTCTTGACCTTCAGCCTTAAGGTAATAGTTGAAAAGTTTCACTTCCTTGGTAAGATCTTGTGTGTAAAATTCTGCTCTTTCTTCAGGAGGCAATTCGAAGAACTGGGTAACGACAGTCATGACTTTTTCACATAAGTCTTCAGGGACTCCATGGTTAATGATTTGAAAGAAACCGTATTGTTCACAAGCTTGTGATATTTTGTGCACTAATGAGGACGGTTCTTGATCATTCAAGTCAATGATGGGAATTGAGGCCAAGGGGGATACCTGTGCAAGTTGTGGCCTTTTGTCCTGTGGGAGGATGAAGTTTGGTGTAAGGGAAAGAGGTTTGATGGAATGAGCCATTTGAAAGGATTTCATTTCCATAGAAGATGAATCAAAGAGTTTATATTATGCTGCTTGATGAAGTGATGGGTTGCGTGAATCAAAAGGAAGAAGGGGGTGGCAGGTGGGGGTAGTGGAACTTGTGGGGAGGAGACTTGTGGTTGTGGCTGAAAATCCAACTCCCCAAACGAAATTACTGTAATGGGATAAACAACTAGACTTTCATAAAAATTAGGAATTAAAATAAAAAGGAGGGGGGGCAAATCAAGAAGGAAATCAATTTTAAAAGATGGCTAAAAGAAGAATTCTCATGTTAGGGTGCTTTCATGTCACTTTCAATCTTCTTTTATATATATAACACTTAATAACTTTTTACGACATGATTGTCAATAACTTTGTACTAGACACAGTGTAACCCTATTACTACATAAGTGCAAAACATCAAGATATATATATATATATATATATATATATATATATATATATATAAGTATCAAGATTGAAGATGAGATAATTAGATACTACAATCATATCTCACCTATAATTATTACTTGATACACATTTACCTTTATTATATCTAATCTTAATATGAAATAAATTCATTTCAAACGAAGAATTTTCCTCGATACTGTGGACTGAAAAAACATTAAAAGATAGTGGTTGAGTGAAAATGATATAAAGATTATAGTATTCTATAATGAGGTTGATAGATGCTGTATCTCATAAGACAATTACGGGAGGTTCGGGTTGTTTTAAAAAAGTTATCTTATGAAATATATCCCTTTCACAATATTTGACGCTCATTAACAAATAATTAAGAGGTTGTGTCTTATAATTATTGGTTGTTTTGAAACCGAAAGAGAGTAAATATTAACCAAATGTTGTATTATTTGGACGAATTGATCAGTTTTACTAAAGGGAAGAAAAATCCTAAAGTTACTATTAATTTTACCACAAAAAGTTTACAAACTAGCATTATGATCAATGTGTTTGATATCATATCAACAACATAATAAATATATATATATATATATATATATATATATATTTTTTTTTTTTTTCTTATTTTCTATTTGAAGATTGACATATTATTAAGCCAATGTAATAAAATTTGTAATATCTCTATCACCATTCTTGATGGAGTACACTACTATCTAAGATTTGTGTATTATTTGGATGTATATTTTATTATAGGAAAATATTAGAATTAGTATCAATTTTACTATAAAATATTTATAAACTGACATAGCAATTAATATTAATGTATCATATCAATAATATAATAAATTTTTTTAATTTAAAAAATTGATACATCAATTTATAGTAATAATAAAATTTATAATAATTGCAACATCGATGTCTTATTCACTAACCAATCACTATCAGTTTTGACACTCTCTTTGACTTAGTTTCATATTATGCCTATAAAATTTGTCTGGATCGAAATTTCATGCAATAGTGAAAAAGCATTGCTTTAGCAATACTTTTAATCTCGATTGTCTAATGAAGAGTAACTTTTCATCTTTGCCGTCCAACAAAAACCAATGAAAAAATAACTTTTAAATATTTTAAACATTTTTTTAATGTTATTTGAATGGATGATCGAAATGAAAAGTTACTTTTTAAAAAGTTGAAATTTTTCATCTTATCCATTGAAAGGTATCACTAGGCAATACTTTTACACCTATTGCATTATATCTCAATCCCTTCGTCCCCTCTTTTTAACTTGTTAAAACTACAGAACCAATAAATTAAACTATCTGGTTGTAAAATTGGTAGTGTCCCTAGCATTACTCTTTTGGTTATATAAGAATAGAGTGAGAGAGATAAAGTCAATGAGTTTAAGACCCATATATAACATTATAACTTATTAAAACAAATTAAAAGGCACAACTTAAAAAAAAAAAAAAAAAAATCATATCTCATCATCTATATCTACGTGGAAATTGATATATACCAACTTTGATCTGATTTCGCATTGCCTTTAAAAATCTTCATGGAATAAGAATCCATTAAAATATCAATGGGCCAGAGATCTTGATCCAATACAGAGTAACAAACCTTCTTTTTCTTTTGAGTTAAAGCAGAAATCCTAATCTAAGTATATAAGAGGGGATTCGAGCCCAACCCTAAAGGGAGTGGGGATCTTGGGGAGGGGGGCTGCACCACTAAGCCAAATGCTTAGTGGGCGTGAGTAACAAACCTTAATCTAAGATTGGGTTAGATTAAGTTTCAGTGCTGGTCAATCAGTTATAATGACCTTGTACGTTTTGCAATGTTTAATGAGCACAAGTGCAGGACATTACAGAATAAGAGCCCCCTATTTTGGATTACCTTAAAATCCTCTAGCCTGAAACTAGATCATGCTTATCCAATATCCATTCTTTCATTTAACGTGCATTTGGTATCATCCGGTATTCCATTCAGGCATTTTCTTAGAGAATAATTACCAAATTTGGGGCGTGCCCACCAGCTGAGATCTCTCATCTAAACAAGTCTCACCAATAACTCAATTTCAATGGCCTCAACCTCATTCAAAAGCAACCATTGAAGCCCTCATTCATTTCTGAGCAGCAATAACATAAACAAAAACTGAAAGTCTGAGACCAGAAAGACTCGACAAAGCTACTCTTGTACAGCCCCTTCTCCCAGAAAGAGGGAAAAAAACAAAAAGCTATTAGAAAACAACATAAAATTAAGAAAAGCTACCATCTAATTAAGAAAATCTTTCAGCCATAATCATGAGACAGCTATCAAAATTTTATCTCCTTTGGTGACTTCTCCTCTTTGCACACACAGCTTTAAAACATACTCTACACCCGACCCCATAACAGGATATTTCTGCCCACCAGGTTACAGGTCAAACAAGTGAAGAAATATGCTACAAGCACTCAGTGGATAGCCTTCTCTCTTTCATCGGCATCTCCATGCTCAACCTGACAAATAAAAGAATGCATTTGAAATATTTAGGATCCTGATGGAATGTAGCTACTGACAGTTTACAGATGTAGGAGGGCATGCAAGAGCCAATCATTTGAATTTATTTAAAGTGTCTATCTCCCAGAAACAAGTAACATCTCTTAGAGAGTTCATTCTCAAGAAATTTGAAGAAAATTGCACATAAGAATTGACCAAGAATTATGTGAGTTAGTTTAATAGTTCAGATAATCATCAAGGAAATGTGATATGATACCTTTATCTTACTTTACTGTATCCATCTATTACTTTTTTCCTCCATTTTTTTATCAGAAAATTTAGTAAGAGGCTAAGGGGACAGCACCAAAGTACACAAAAAGAATCTAATATTCAATAGTAATCAAGAAAATGTGGTAAGATAAAATTAACTTACTTCACCGTATCCACTTTTGATCTATTACATCTTCCTTATTTTATCAGAAAATTTAGTAAGAGGCTAAGGGGACGCCACCAAAAGTACACAAGAATCCACTTTGATCTACCCACGCAATAAATTGCAAGGGAACCTAGGTGCATATATGAGGATTGATGGACTGCTCGATGTTCAGGGTAACTAAAGATATAGATCAACTCAAATGGGATTTCAACAGAAACAACAGTCCAAGCAATTGCCAAATAAATTCTCACTTTCGCATGTAACTACACATGCTCCTTTTTCCAGACAATGTCAATTATAGAGAAGCACTAACTATTTTTTTATGGAATTTGTGTCAAGGCCGCTCTGATAATTTTCTTTTGATAGGTAAACAATAACTTTATTGAAAAGAGATTAGAGGAAATGTTCCCAGTATACAAGTAGTAGACTAGGTAAGGACGATCTGATAATTGCATCAAAGAAATGTCCATCGTTATGTTCTGATAGCCTTATATCCCATACAACCTTTACAAACTTTTGCTATTCTCTTTTGGCTAGGAAAGCTATCAGCAATTTTTTTTTTTCTTCTTTTTTCTTTTATGACGTGGAAACCCCGCCAAGGTAAGGCCCTTTGACCCACCCTTGGAGAGTAAACCCCTAGTTGCATGCATTGACCACACGGAAGTTTCCCTACAAACAACATGGTAAGTCAAAGTGCTTCACTTAGGGATTAAACCAGGGACACCCAGCCAGGCCAAGAAACCTGCGCGGCTGCGCCCACTGGAAAACAATTTTCTAAGCATATATGCTCCTAAAATTTTTTTTTGATAGGTATATATATATGCTCCTTAAATTACTCCATGATCACCCTTTTTTCTCCAACCTCATCTTACTTCCCTTTCCCGCAAAAACACAGATTGCTTAAATTTGTGGCATATTTTCAAAGTAAAGATTCAAAATGGGATTTTTAAAAGTTGTTGCTAATAAGTTAGGGAAAATAAACTTAAACAAACAGAAACTATATTTATCTTAATAATCTGAAATATTGAGCCATCACAAGGTTGAAGATGCAATTAGATTTTGTATATTTATTTTAATTATATGAAATAAATACTTGGATATGTTTAATTACTTGAAAAAAAATTTATCATTAATATTATATTTTGTATGAAAATTGCATTTCTATTAATTGCTTATTTATTTATTTGTTAATATCGATTAATATTTATAAAATTAATTTTTTTCTTAATCCTGTCTTTTAACCTTCCCCAAATTAATTTTTTTCTTAATCCTGTCTTTTAACCTTCCCCAAATTAATTTTTTTCTTAATCCTGTCTTTTAACCTTCCCCCCTCCCCCCCCAAAAAAAAAACTAAGATCCTGACTCTGCCACTGCTTATGAACATCAGTTGCATGTATTGTGCCGCCAGCACAATCACCCCAGTTTTAAGTGATGGTGCTATCAGTTTCCAGTGAAAGGTTTCCACACCAAAATCAACTAAAAACCTTCGTGTCTTTGCATATCAAAACAATGAAGGGCTCTAGGTTCTTTATCTATTGAGAATCCCCGTACCATAGGAACAGTCTTCATATGAATGGAAGGAATATACATATAACTGACAATGTAAGTAGCCTGTAAAAAAACCAAAATGTCATTGACCATTACCTCAACAAGCACCCTTGCTCTCTTCTTTGATTTGCCATCATGTTCATCTTTCAAAAGCTTTCTTTCCCTCCTCACTCTATTGCCAGCAACTGGTTCAACCTCTTCATCATCTCTATCCATCCCAACTGCATCATGAAACTCATTTTTCTTATTCCATTGGAGAATTACATGTAAACACATCTGAGAATTCTGTCATCTACTCTTGTCCCATTATTTTATACACCAGTAAAAAAAAGCCCGACAACTTATGCTTTAATTCCAATATTCAATATGCATGTTTTTTTTTTTGGTAAGTTACACACGCACCCAAGATGTCTTGAATCCATGACGTCACCCTCCATCCCATTATTATGGGAGAAGTGAGAGTTGAGCTATAGCTCATTGGCAATATTCAATATGCATGTAAACTAAAAATGAACTACTTGGGGTCTGCTTGTTCCAGCTTATTTTGTTTGATTGGCTAGGAAAGCTTTTAAAGCTTCACTTTTTTCTAGGTACAGCCATACTTGTTCACAGCTTATTTTTACAACAAAATAAGACAATGAAAATAAGCTCATCCAACCATACCCTCTCACTTGGTGCAAGTAACTATAAAAATCAGATGTGCATGCAATGGCAAGCATAAGATCAACGAAAATTTATAATCATCATTAAAAGAAAAAATGCTCGACACCAAGTATCTAGTGACAGCTTTACCATTGTCATCGTCCATCTGAGACCGAGCAATTGCAAGACCACCAAAATCTTCTATATCATCTTCTAGTTCAAGTTCTTCATAACCCTCGACATATTCTATCTCAGGCTCCTGATTATTACAGGAACAGATACAAGGGTATTTAATTATCTCAAAAGTAGAACCCCCAGTAAACACCAAAGCAAATCATTCATATTTAAAAAAATAATATTAGGAAGTTCATACCATCTCATCTTCATCTTCACTAGCAGCCTGGCCCTCTTCTATATCAAGAACTTTATTGTACTCTTTAACAGGATAGTTGTATATGTCACCATAAACTCCTTTCTGAAGACGTTCTAAAAGTTCTTTTTCAATACTCTGCAGAAAAACTATAAAGTCTTAATGAGAGCTGTAGAGACAACACATAGTTGATGTACACCAGTAGCAAGAGGCTAATTTATAACCTTATCCAGTGCTGCTGCCTTTTCAGCCTTTTCCTCCCTTCTAGCCTCTCTTTTTTTCTCCTTCCTTGGCGTTGTCATTATTTTCTCCCTGTTAGGCAACAGAAACAATTTCCACTATAAGAAAGCATGCAAATGTGGGAGGACACTAAATTCAACAAAGGTTACAACTAGACCCCATTCAACATCACAACACACAGTTCGAGTTGCCAATTCTGTGCACAAGACCGAACTTTTCACATTTACTTCTTTCTGTTTTGCTCTTAGACAAAATATCTCACCATGAATAAGACTTTCTCACTAGAACATCCAACCATTAGTTCAATGTCACTTGTTTGGTTAACAACATAGCTACTGGCCCAAGATCTAGATCTTTGCTAATCTTTTGCAAATTAATTACCATTTCCCATCACATAAAGGGATCTTATAGTGCATCTACTTAATTTTTATCAAATGAATTATTCATATAGTATTTTTGATGAAAGAAGAAATTTATCTATTAAAACTTGTAGACAAATCTGAATAAGGCTATGCACTACTTTATGCTTACAGATGAAAGGAATGGAAAACATGGTTTTACGATAACTTACCCATTGGGTTTGGAAACCATGACCACATCTCCAAACCATTTTTACAGGGAGAGGAAGTGTCATTGAGCTAAAGCTCATTGGAAAAAAATGGTAGTCTTAGGATATAAAATTGAGACCCAAACATTTGAAGATCTGCATTACTCCAAGCCTTAAAATTTTGGCCCATGTAAACTTATAGTTTTTCTTATAATTGACATCTTTTCTCGAAAACACCACTAGTAATGGCTTATTATAACTTCAATAATTTCCCAAAAGAAACCAAGTAGAGGTACCAAAGACAATCTAGTAGCATGTTAAAGAACAATATTGTCACATGAGTAAACATTTCTGGTTGTGAAATGAAAACAATTAGAAGCATGAGAAGAAGTGAACCTTGTTTTCAAAGCAAGCTTCCTCATGCGTATCCGCATTTGAGTCATCTTGGTCAATCGTTGCTTTGTTTTGTGCACAAGAAACTTAGGCCAATACATCTGTCAAATCAAAAAGGCAAGATCAAATTAACCTTTTCTAGAACTGATAATCAAAATCACATTAAATAATCCAAAATTTCAAAAGCAATCTAACATTCAATACCAGATGTTTGTCTATAATCTCAAGTGCCTTCTCATAATTTCTGGGCAACTTTACTCTCTCCCACAATTTGTTGGGCATATGAGCTCTTTCTATAGTTTTCATATAAAGATAGAAGACTCCTGCAGCACACAACATACATTGTTCATTAAAAACACACATTAATCGAGTCCAACAGCATGTCAGTTCACAAACAAACATATGAATGGAACATATAAACAGCCTCAAATCCACTACGATCAACTCAAAAGGCCACATTATAGCATATTTTTCCAGTCTTGAGCTTATTAAAAAGGAAAGAATAAAGCTCAACTGAACAAATAAAAGATTCAACAGGTTAGTTTCTCCCTCTACCTAGTTCTTCTCAGCAACCAAACCAAACAATATTATAATGATTCAACTGCCTATATGTAAAAAATCATCACCAAAAAAATAAAAAAGACCCAAATGACAGAACAAGCAGAAGGGTAAGAAGAAAAGAGTGAGAAATTACCATCATGGTCACGAATGGTGGCATAGCGACTATTAGCAAGCGGGCATGAGCTCCGGTTACAAATCCCTGTCACGTTATAGGGATTTCTACAGAACTTTCCAGTCTCAATTCTACACAACATACAAACCCAACAACGATTCAAAACCCACCGCAATATTAGCCAGCCAATACAAACAAATGGATAAAAAAAATTGATAAATTTATGGGGAAAGCAAAAACAAAACAAAAAACAATGGTTTTTTGAGCTTTAGAAAGAAAGACTTACTTGGACATGAAACTGCAATGATTGTGCCTGATAACCTGCCATATGACCTCGTCGTGCTGCATCTTTTACTGACCTGTAATTATTGTAATTGATAATTGTGCTCTATATCATACTAGGAGAACATTATAGTAGAGCAATCTTGCAAACTTTCTGCAGTAGATTATGTACCTAGATGAACGGGAAATATTCTGGAAAGAAATCCACGCAATCTATTTATGTGGATGGTCAATATTGAATTGGAACAAATTATTTAAATAAAAAAACAAACAAAAACCCATACAGGGTTTAACTAGTTGAGGGTTTTCTCATACACTAAATCCTAACAGGTTTGAGGCGTGACAGCTTAACCTTTCAAACCCATTAAGACAATCCCTAAAGAGATCCAAGGCAGTACCCAAATTACACTTTTAGTCCACCAAATACCTCTGTCTCAACCACATGATTGCCCTAAGTGGACACCAAATCCCAATTTTTACATATTTAGTTAACTGATCCTTAAACCTTAAAAATATGCTCCCATCATACCCCCACTGACTCTAGTCCTAAAGACCACCCAAATAAAGTCTTCAAATGTGTTTTAGGAGTTCAAATAAGCTCCCATCATACCCCCACTGACTTACACAGTTGTTTTACCAACGTTTCCCTAAACACAAGACTTTTTTTAGCCTAAAGCTCAATTTTTAGGAACTCCAATAAATATAAGAGTAATGTTACAGCCACAACGTTTTTTAAACATTTTCACAACATTGCCTAGGTGACAAGTTGTTATTGGTTTTCATATGGGGGGGGTCACCGACAGAAGTTAGGCTTGTTTCGCCGAGGAGTACAGCTAACAATGATAACCGACTGCTAAAGGACAGCCTACTCCGTTTGAGGATTACCTTATTAAATCAATAATCCCCCCTTGTAGTCTAGCAAAACTCTGATTGAACCTCATACTCATAGAGGAGACGGGTCACCACACCTTCCAGGGGGCTACCAATCAAAGGATCCTACATAACCACCAACCTTTTTACCTCATGCTAAAGAGGTTTTTGAGCCTTTTAATCCCATGCCCAGGGGGCAATAAAGGAGGCGTGTTTTCACATGGACCCACCACTAACACCAATTTAATGTCCACCATTTTCGGTTTTCCACCTAAGCCTGTGAAAACGTTGAGTCCTTAGCTTTATTGTAAATATAAAGCTAAAATTACCAAACACCTCACTAAACATTATATTTTTACTACAATATGTGCATTGTTTACCAGCTTTCATCACAACACGCCAATGTTTTGATCTCTTAGGGGCCAATATGTGCACTGTTGACCAGCTTTAAAGGGATTATAAAAACCTCGTTTTTATATCATAATGACACTAATAAGGGGACTTTAGGCCTCCAACAGCCAAAAGTTACGGCTAAAACGTATATCTATAGACTTTGGCCTCAACCAGCCCATCAAAGGCTTAGATTCCTAATTTTTCAGAGACAGCACAGTACCATAACTCAAAGAATTTTTCCCACAGAGCCCTCTTGTTTCACACTTCCCTCTGTAGTTTTCTTAACACCAAGCATTCTAAACCGAACTTCAATATTTCGAACCTAAGTACAATACACATCCCCACTCAAGCCAGCCTCTACAATCTGTTTTAACCGACCCAAACTCTTCACAATCAACCCATAATAACCTTAATCAAATCATTCTCCCATTCAGCCACGGTGTTCAACCTCCATGGCCAAACACTACACACTAATAAAACCCGGACCCCTCAACCTTCAATTCCCTTAAAAAAAAAAAAAATCAAATCAAATTCATTTAGCCAATTAAGGTGAATCAAATTTTCAAGTTAGTGTATGCTTATGGAGGGTTTCAGCATTCTAATATCAAATTGAGTTATTTTCTTGTTTAGACTGATCAATTTCATCCCTAATACAAGGAGGAAGATAATAATTTTACATTCCCTTTTATACAAAAAAAAAAAAAAAAAAATCAAATTAGACGGCTTTCTATCCCAACAAAACTTTCTTGTTCAAAACTCACTCTAAACATTAATCCCAGTTCAGGTTTTAACTCAAAATTCTTAAAAAATCTTACCTCAACAATTCTTCTTGCTTTGGCGAAGGAAGGATCTTCTATTCCCAAGGTTGGGTACTACCGGCAGTAGCAATTGAGGAGAAGGAGGTTAAGGTGGCGGTGGAAATGGAGGAAGAGGGGAAGAGAAGTGTGTGTGAGAGAGACGAGGGGGAAAAGACTGGCGTAAGCCGTGAGATAGGAGATGGGGTTTAGGGTTTTAAGTTATATAACAGTTTGCTCGCCTATAACGAGAAATCGGTGAGAACTGGGGTAAAATGCACTTTACCCCATTCAATTTGGGCTGACCCTCTTTTTTCTTTTTTTATATATATAATGGAATGTTTAGTTTGTTTTGATGTAAAACTTTTTTTTTTTTTTTTTTTTTTTTTTTTTTTTTTTTTTTTTTTTTCTATTTCAGTGTTTGCTTTTTTGAGTCAGTAATTTTGTACATATACGAAAAAATTTAACATCATATTTTTTTTTTTGTCTAAATATAAAATTTGATGATTATAATAATTATTAATAAGCATTTATTATTATTATTTTGTGTGTATATATAATTATATATTTTACCATAAAAAAATATAATGTGTCAAGATTCTTAATATAATAAATAAATGATTATGCTTAACATTGTTAAATAGAAAATAAATGATAATGTGCATAATTGTGGATAAGTCAACCAAAAATTAAACGTTAGAGTAGTTTTTAGTTTTTAATATCATTGCAGCCAAAGATCATTCATGAACCTAACGCAAACCCCACTTTCAAAAGCAAAACTTTGATTTGAGAAGTTGCGACACTTGATTATTCAAAAATGGTTCAGTGAAAATAAAATAAACTGGTCAAATCTGACGATATTGCAGATGCAATTGAGCGGGCATGGAGAGGAAACCATAGATGTGGGGTGATTGGATCTAATCGGTGAGGAAGCCATGAATGTGCGATGACCGAATCTTACATGAGTGAGAGAGTTGAGATTGTTTTCATACAAAGACAATATGAATTGTGATTGGTTTGGTGTGACTTATCATTGTTGAGTTGGCTATGAATTGTTAACATGACATTTTTACTTTGATGTGTTTTGATTTTATTAGGCCACCTCTTACACATTATAGGCATTGCATATTCACCTATTAATGCGTTCGATATGCTCCCTAGTTAAACTAATCAAAGGTGTCATTAATAGATAAAATTAGGTCGAAGTGGATTAATAGATAGTAGAATTTAGTTAAACACTATTTTCAAATGTGACATTAAAATATAAAATTAATTCAAACATCACCAAAAAAAAAAACGCACACATGACACACTTACTAAGATGTAAAATTGGGAGGCCTCAAATGTTTATGTGGCAAAATATTATAGAGTTAACAAAAAGTCAAATTCAAATTTCCTTTTCACATACAAAAGTTCAGTTGCTTGCACACATACATTTATTATGAATTTCATCACTCATAAATACAACCTACTTTGGAAGCCCTTTCATATGATCAAAGTATATAAAAAGATCAGTCTATTATGTATTTAAATTTTTCATGTGAAATATTGGAGGAAATTAAAATGGGATAAAAGAGAGGGTCAATTCTATTGCAAAAATTAGATGGTAACTCCCTCATATCATTCCATTTGTTAGATGATAACTCCCTCATATATCTATACTATAAACTAAAAGTTAGAGCTGAGAGAATTTTTTTCTACCTCCTCCAAAGACTGCCATGTCAAATTTGCTTCTCCCACACCATTCTACATCATTCTTCTTTCTATTTAATTCTCTCTCTCACACATGTTCTCACACATTAATTCTCTCTCTCTCCCCTCGGCTGTTTTGACTTTTGACGTTCTCTCTCCCCTCGGCTGTTTCTCTCCGCCACCTCTTTGTCTACCTCTCTATCTCCCTCTCACCTCTTCAACTCCCCCACCTCTTCATCTCCCTTATTGATTGCACCCAATCTCTTGTTTAAACCCTATTGTAGGTTCTAAACTGTGAATGCTAAAAATTTCAGCACCGTATAGACCACGTACCAATCCGCGAGAAGGCTGAATACGGGCCGGAGTTGTGTGTATGGGGGATGTTGAGCCCAAAACTCTACACCAAGTGCGGTAGACCACTTGATGGCTGATGGTGCATTTCCCTCTAACACTCTTTGATCCACCAGGCTGCAATGCTCACACAGGAGTTACGGTGGACTAATGAAATTGATGCCGCAGATCAAGACAAATTGATAATTTCAAGCTTTACTTCCACCAGAACATTCATTAATTGCAACGTAATGTTAATAACACATGAGAAATGTATTACAATCTTACACATGCCAAAGAAAATCAGTCTCATAAACTGAGATTTAATACAATGAACTCAACCTTTTCAAGAAGCAATAATCAATGACAGTAAATACAATGTGCATGACAAGCAGTAAAAATCAAAGGTCAGTCCCGTGGATCAGGGTGCTGAGTACAAAACACTTGATTTCCTCTATAACTTGCAAGAAAGGCAGGAGCAGAGCAAAGAAGCATAACAAATCACAGAACTTAAGAGATTTGGAGTAGGAAGAGAATCATTTACTGTGCAAAACGTACGTGAGTCAGTACTTAGTGTTGGGTTAAGTGTTTGATGGGAGTTTTCAGTTGTGGCAGACTAAAAGAGTGCTTTTAGTCCACCTTGGACCTACAGGAAGTGTCCCGTGGACTGATGTTGGTTAACTGTATTTTGGAGCTTTTGAAGTCAGCTCTAATGGAGAAGTTTCAGTAGGGGAATTTTCTGACCAGCCAACCAACCCCTTGTTCCTTCTTCCCAGCCCTATTTATAATGGTTTTTGTATCTAATGGTTTTATGTGTTATCCTCCTCATCATGAGAATCATTGCTTAACCAAGGGATAAAGGGGCTGAGATTTGACAAAGTTTAATGTTTGGGGCTGAGCTGATGGTTTTCATCCGCCGCAGATCTGATTTGATCTGCGGTGGGCAGCGAATTTCAGGCCATTTATGAGGGAAGAAGTGACGAGCATTTAATGCTCGGTAATGATCTGAAATAATTAAGCTGACTTGACCCACATACGTTTTGCATTAATTAGATTTGATCTTATCATTTCCCAGCAAATTGATACCTTTTCTGTTGCGGCAGATCAAATGAAATTTGAGTAAATTGATTCCCCTACCCTCCAAACCGTGCTGCTTCCTAAGTTCCATCCGTGATGTGGAGGAGCAAGGACCACCGGAGTGCTGGGCTGTGGTGGTCACTGCTCTCAAGTGGTGGTGGACATGGCAGACTTCTCGAGTCTTTTCAGCCTCGGTTATGATTTCTGTTTCAGCTGGTGTTGCCGTGGACCATTCTGTGACGAAGTCCACCGCGACCTGTGGGTAAAGAAAATGACCAGCTGGTGTTTCATCATTACTTGCTTCAATTGATACTGATCTGGGCGGCCATGGGAGATTTCTTGGTCTTTTCAGCCCTTGCCTCATCTTCCTCGTCATCCCCTTCGTCACCTGTCACAGCTGGCGCCGCCGCAGATTGCTTTTGTGACTGAGTTTGGCTGTGAACCGCTGGGTAATTTGCCGTGGACCACTGGGTAATCCGCCGTGGACCAACTCTTCTTAATTTTCTGGGCTTTGGCTGATGCTACCGTGGACCGTTTTTTCTGGAACCATGGTGCTTGCCTGTTGGTTAATGAAGAAAACCAACATTTTTGTCATGATTTGAGTAGCTTTGGAAATCTGATTCTTCTTTGGGAATGTATCCCTTCAGTGCCTTGAGCACCGTGTCAAGAGAGGAGGGAAAATGATGCTTGAGAGCCATTTTCCCTCTCTTTTTCAAATTATTCCAAGATCTTCTTGTGCGGCAGACCTTGGAGAGTAAATGCGCTGGACTTGAATTTGAAGAGTGAGTAGGCTGGGCTTTTATTAATTGACTTGGCGTTTGGACCTGGTGGATGGCTCTTGGGCCATTTCTCTTCACATGCCGTCTACCGTGGATCAGTGGATTTGTTGGACTTTTAGACCCCTGGTGGATCACTGAGATATTGAACTTGATTCACGGTGGACCGAAAAAATGGGCCTCTACATAAACCATGGGTTGTTTTGTGGTTTTGGTTTTCTAATTGCCTTTTGTTTTGTGTTTTTTATTATTTTACAGATGATTTGGAATGAAATCCTAAACCAATTTCCGAATGAGAATGGTGCAGATTTCGTGCAAATCGGAATTGAAGAGTCCCTTTTGAAGTGAGTGTTCCCTTTTCTTTTTCCCTCATCTTATTTTGTTTTCTTGGTGCAATTTTGATGGATTGTCTACAGTTTTATATAGACCATCAATCTTCTTCAACGAGGTAGATAATTATATATTGCTCTTTTTTTTTTTTTTCCTTTATTTGCTTGCTGGAAATTGTGGGAAAAGATAAGGAAACAAGATTGGGTCTTGGGATTTACCCAAGATTTACCCAATTTTGATTACAATGTATTATTACTTTCCTTTGTTATTTTTTTCTTTCTCTGTTTTGGGTGCCCTTCGATTGTGGCAGTGTTAGTGATTGTGGGAAGAGACATGGGTAGAGGTGCAAGTGAAGATGCATAGTCAGTGGTAGCATAAGACATTGTAGCTGAGGTGTTTGATGAAAGGTTTGTGAGAAAAAGGTAGTGACATTAGTCTTTTAATGTCTCTGATACCATGAAAGGTTATGTAATTGTAGAGATTTAGAATTGTACTGCCTTACCAAACTCTGGACAAGGTGTGGTGTATTTATCTTCACAATGTGATGATGTTTACTGGATAAGTACAAGAGAAGATAATTCTTTTGGGTGTATCTTCCTCCAGAGCCTCCAGAGGTACTACTATGCTGTGGTGGAATGTGATTCGAGTGCCACAGCAGATTACCTTTACAAAAGCTGTGATGAAACTGAATTTGAAAGATCATCCAATAAGCTTGATCTGAGATTTATTCCTGACTCTATGGAATTTAAACACCCACCCCAAGACATTGCTACGAGGTAAAATTTTTAACCGTACAATGATACTAGCTTTTGTGATTCATTTAAGAAAGTTTACCCAATAGTCTTATGCGAAAGTTATGTATCAAATATTCCATTTTTGTAAAGAATCCTGCGGAAATTTATCTCATCTCTCAAGTAACAAATACACAACACCATGTCAGGATAAGTTAAACTTGATCCAGGAAGTAATGGGCTCTATTTGTAGGCTATGTGTTTTGATTGCACACCATGTGTTTGACAAAATGTGTCACTCACTTTTGCTTTAGTTTAAATCAACAAAATGTGTCACTCACTTTTGCATTAGTTTAAATCAAGCTTCATTGTTTGTGCCTCTTGATTTTTGTTTTAGTTTCCATTTGGTCATCTCATTCTCTTCTCATGTGCATTTAGATGCATTGCTAGCAATCCTGTTATTTACAATGATATGAAATCAGGAAATATTATTTGTGTTGGTTAATTTATTTTTCTGCTTTAAGATTGTTGCAAATTTGCAAACAAACTGACATTCTTACTTAAGACTCAGTTAAATAACAAATGGGGGAGATAAATAATAGAAAAAGAAAATCATAGACAAAAGCAAATGGAAACACGAAAAAGATCAGCAAAGCAAAGTCTCTTTTTGGGAAGATATGGTAGTAATTGGGCACTGAGTTGAATGGATTTTTTGGTGTTACTTTTTGCTTGCTTTTTTGATTGAGTTGAGATGAGAAAAAAAATAAATAAATAAAAATGTGTTGGTTGATTCAATCCTCATTCCTTTTAATTTAGATGAGAAACTTATTTTAGAAATCACCCTTCCATAGTATATGTTGTGATCATAATGGCACAGATGACACACATTTAATTATCATATTAGGGACTAATAGCACTTAGATTATTATACAAGGAATCAATTTGAACATCATGATCGATGATTCTTTTTTTTGGGCTAAAGTTTTATCATTGTTTCTTCTAAATTGCCATGGGTTGGGAACAAAATGTTTGGTTGTTTGCGTTATATGTGTTTGTATTATTTACTCTACGGGGTTTCTTCGTGCCATATGTGGTATTTAGCTTATATGTATTTGTAGTATTTTTTTAGTGGAATTTTTTTGCTCCATGCTCTACACTTACTAGGTAATCTTTACACCTACGCTACATTCATGATCATACTTAGAATTCAAACTTTGGGAGGCACATCTTCTAGACTTCAATTCTTTTAGGTATTTAGATTATTAAAAGTTGATTTTCTCTTGGTGGGTTACTTCTTGCCTTTGTTTTTTGAAGAGGATGGGAAAGTATTCTGCTGGGGTTGGAACAAATATGGCCAGGTATAAAGCTTGAACCTATTAATCTCAAACCAGGATTACCAAGACACCTCACTGGATTGATGAAATTTCATTGATTTGCATTTTGTATCACATGAAATGAGTTTTGAAGAGGTTTCTAGCACTTAAAGGACAAACTTATGCTAGGGAATAAAATTTTGCATTATTCGATTTCCTCATCCATACTGTAGAACTAATTAAGAGTCTTTGTGTGCATGTAATAGCTTGGGTTGGGCGATGTGATCTACTGCAACATTCCTTCTCAAGTCATTATTGATGGTTGTGTCCCTATTTACGCAATTGAACTCTCTGATGTAATCAGATGCATTTGAACTTTGTAATTGTTATGTATAAGGGTGTTTTTGGATTTCTCCAATGATATATATGGACTATGGAGGACGTTTGCATTGTATCACCTAATGCGAATTTGCTTCCTTTTTTTGTTTTTTTGTTTTTTTCATGATCCAAATTCAAGAAAAAGAAGTTCAAAAGATCCATAAGTGTCTTTTGAATTCAAGTGCCATTTTTTGAATGAATATTCACAAATTAATCTAAATTCAATACAAAGAAATTTAGTAGATCCATAGGTGTCTTTAAAATTGTTACCTATTGATTTGATGCTAGGTGAAGAATTATCATGTATTATTAGATGAAATAAATAGTCATTTAAATTCAAGTGTTATTTTTTGTTCTTTGGAATTAAAACAAATTTTAACAACTTTTCAAAATTATTCATCAGAATTGAGATTCTCTTTGTACTTTTTTATAGTTTCTTATTAACATTATGACGTTCACGCAAAATTAAAAAGCTTATATATATATATATATATATATATATGATTGAGTAATTTAGTCCCGTAATAATAACTTAAACGTATAGGTTTTACCGAGGAAACAAACGAGAGATGGAGAGCATTTCAGTAAGCAAGAGAGAGAAGGATTTTGGAGAGAGAAGGTGATGGAGGCTAAAGACATTTAATGTTGTTAAATCACTAATTAATTTTTAGCAAAAAAACCACTTATTAATTCAAAATGATGACATGGCCATTAGTGTTTTTTAACCGTCAAGTTTAATAGAAAGCAACGGTCTAAAATAACCATCTCATATATATATAATTTTTAGTACTAATTTTATCACTTTTATTTCATTCTAATTAATAATAAAATTAATTATTATATCATCACAGTTCAATGTTCTTCGATTCTTTCAACTCTTCGTTTTTTTAAACTTTAGTACCATAAACAACATCATCAATTAAGCTCATGACAAATTATCTATTTTGCGCATCGCGCAGGTCTACGACTAGTTATACTTTAGAGGAAAGTACACTTTACCTACCTGTGATTTGGCCCATTTACAAATTAATTTATTGACAACTCGTGAACTTCGTTAGGGATTTGAACATGCAATTCGAAATGGGATTTGATCCCTTGAAAAACACGTTTGTCATAGCAATCCAAATGGTTGCGATTATCAGACAACCAATGCCGAAATCAATATTGTAGCTTTATAAGAGGTGGGATTGGTCCAAGGATGTTGCTCTCTTGGCTTTCAAAAGGCAGCTAGCCACATTGTATGCTTTTATCAGGAGAGAAGATCACAAAAGCAATGGACTTCTTTGTGAACAAAATGGGTTGTTCATCTGCTAATATTGCCTAGATATCCTTTAGTATTATATTTCAGTTTGGAGAAGAGGATTATCCCTAGATGTTCAGTTATTCAAAGTTTGCTAGCCAAGGGTTTGCTGAAGAATGATTTGTCCCCCATCGACTTTCCTAAAATTCAGTGAGAGGTGTTTTCTAGAGAAATTTGTGATCAAATTTCAAGACGATGTTCCTCAATTACGGGATGTGTATTTGGGTAAGACAGATCTTCTAGAGCAAGGAAGTCAATCTGAGAAGGTAAGTAGCACCGAAAAATTGTAACTTTTTGACTTCCAATTTAAATTCAATTCTTGAATATTTATTCAGTTCCTAGTTTATGTTTTGTATTTATTGGATAAAGGCATAAAGCATTTGAATTGTCTATACTGTTTTCACCTGGATATGTGATCTTTAAGACAACAATCTGATAGTGATATGTGATATGGATTCTTAATTCTAAATGGAAGACATGCCTCACATCAGGGCGTAGCTAGGAATTATCATATGGGAGGGCTAATTATCATAGCTGAAATGTTAAGTTAATTTGTGATACTCATTCTCTAGTCTCTTCATCTTCAAAATGGACAATAAGAAATCAACACAATCGTTTGAACTTTGAAGCCTAAAACCAAAATTTTTACAAATAACTAAATAAGAACAATGGTAAAAAAAAAAAAAAAAAATGATAATGATTGAGGAGGAAAAAAAACTCACCACAATATCACTCTCAAAAACACCCAACCACGAGAGATCTTCACCCTCACATCATTGCAAATTCTGAAATTCACACTAACTCAGTAAGCAGGGGCGGCACTTAGGAAGAGGAGAGATTTTAATGAGTTTATTTGTTGTGTTGACAAAATGAGAAGAGAAAGAAACATAGGGAAAAGAAAAAGTAAGTTTGTACTTTGTACAATTTTGGGAAATGAGAAAGAAGAAGAGACTAGAGAGAGCCAATGGACAAAAATGCTACGGTTGACAAAATGAGAAGAGAAAGAAAGATAGGGAAAATAAAAAGAAGTCAGAAAAGTAAGTTGAAATTTGTACAATCTTGGGAAATGAGATAGAAGAAGTGACTAGAGAGAAAGCCAAATGGGCAAAAATGCTACGGAAAGAAATTAATAGGTAAGGGGCAGCCGAAATAATTAATGGGTATGTAAGGGGCAGCTGAAATGTGCAGTGTGACAGTAAAAAAGCAACACTGTAATAGTTTAAAATTTGCAATTCTTGAAAAGGAAACAAAAGAAAAAGTTAAATGTTGTATTAACTACTATTCTTTTTATGCTATTTGGGGACAAAACTCAAAAGGGGGGCTGGTTATTATTTTTTGGAGGGGCTAAACTGGAATTGCCATATACTTTGTTAAGAAAAATTAAAATTTTGTGGGGGCAAAAGGAGCAACGTAGCTCCGCCCCTGCCTCACATGGTCACATGTTATTTACTAATTCTATCCAATTTAAATTCAATTCTTAAACATTTATCTGGTGAGGAGAGGAGATTGCATGGGGGTGAGGGTGAGGGTTGATTGGAAGATGGTGTTAGAGTTTTTGGTAAGGGCCGATGGTAACAAGCGTGAGAGAGAAGGAGATGTTAAAGTTTATGTTGATTTATACAAAGGCCAAAACAACATGTTGCATTGACAGTGTAAAGCTACTGTAGTTTTGGTCTAATAAGCATAATACTTTAACTACTACAGCAAGGCAGCAACATGCAACTGCTACTCGAATGAAGAACTAATTATGTAGAGTTGAAGTTGCTTATCAGTTGAAGTTGGTTATTAGCTTATCAAGTCCAAGCTGGCAGCCTAGTCATCAAGATAAGGATGAATGTACAGTGGATAAGATTGATATGGCAATCTAGTCAGCAATACTATTATACTGATTTGCTTATAGTTTGCAAGATTATTTGGAACTTGTTAGATTAGTTATAACAGATTTCTAGCAAAGCTTCCATTAGCTTCTAGTTTATTCTAGAATTTCATTTTAGTATAAATATGACTGTAATCATTTCTTTAATCATTAATGAGAAAGAGTAATCTTCTTCCATAACCAATTCACCATTTTCATAGTTTCAAGCTTTCCTTTCTCTGTTTTTGCTTTTTTGTGCAAACTTCAACATGGTATTAGAGCAAATTCCTACTGTTCCCACTGAACCTATTGCTCCAACTCACATTGAAATTCCAATTTTTACAGGAATTTCATCACCAATCTCTACTAAGATACCAGTACCTCCTGCTGTTCCTACTGTTGCTGGCTCCATGGATGATTCTAAGCCATGCTTGCTTACCAATGGAGAAATCCAGGCCTTTCACTCGTTACTCAGCCTCTCACTGGAGAGAATTACCAGACATGATCAAGATCTATGGTCATGGCTCTTGTTGCCAAGAACAAGGCTGGTTTTGTGAATGGCTCTATCAAGGCTGTAGATCCAAGTTCACCTCAGTATGGATCTTGAAAAAGATGTGACACTATGGTCCTCTCATGGCTTCTCAACTCTCTGTCCAAGGAGATCTCTACTAGTGTCATCTACCTTGACACTACTTTTGAAGTATGGCAAGATCTAAAGGAGAGGTTCTCACAAAGCAATGGACCTAGAGTCTATCAATTGCAGAAGGCAATTGCATCACTGAATCAAGAACAAAGCTCTGAAGTGCTTTCTATACTAAGCTTAAAGGGCTTTGGGATGAGTTAATGAATTTTCGTCCAATACCTGCATGCAATTGTGGAGCTCTAAAGACTTTATTAGACTATCAAAACAATGAGTATGTCATGAAGTTTCTTGTGGGGTTGAATGACTCGTATACCAGTGTAAGAGGTCAGATTCTTCCCATGGAACCCCTGCCTACAATCAATAAGGTTTTTGCCTTAGTTTCACAGGAAGAAAGGCAGAAAGAACTCACTTCTGGCCCAATGATGCATGCTGTTGATTCTAGACCAACAGTTTTGGCTGTTGCTAACTACAAGCCTTATAGAGGAAACAAGAACTTTGGAAAGAAGGAGAGGCCAGTATGTTCTCACTATGGGATCACAGGACACACATTTGAGAAGTATTATAAGATTCATGGCTATCTACCAGGATACAAATCAAGGGCTAGGCCTATAACTAATCAAGTTACTGCTTCTACCTTGGGGCATTATGATGGCAATGCATCTCTATCCATTACCTCAAAGCAGTGCCAACAACTGATTTCCTTCTTGAACTCACAGATGGCTAATGAAGCATCTACCTCCACTCACCAAGCAGCCGCAGTCATTTCTCATCCTCCTAACTTCTCAGGTATTCTTCACCATTCTAAAATCATACACAATGCTAAACACACTATCTTTTCTGTTAAGAATGTGAACATAAATGCCTTTTCCAATGACACCTAGGTCATTAACACAGGTGCCACTGATCACATGGTTCATTCAACCAAATTCTTAACTAAAATTACCTCTACCCTTCATACTAGTGTAGAACTCCCTAATGGAGAATCTGCATTAGTTACACATATAGGAACTGTTCAAATATCATATTCTCTTATACTATTTGATGTTCTATGTGTTCCTTCTTTTTCCTTCAATCTAATCTCAGTTAGCAAACTCACTTCATCATTGAAATGTTGCATATTTTTTCTCTCTAACCTTTGTTTCATTCAGGACGTCAAGTGGAAGTTGATTGGGAGGGGTAAGGAAAAAGGAGGATTGTACCTTCTGGAGCACCAAAAATCAGTGTGTGCTTATGTGTCTTCTTCCAGCTTTAAGTCTATCTCTACTGTACATAAATCCCTTGTAAATAAGTCCATCAATAACAGGTCTTCAACCCAGAATTGTGGCATTTTAGATTAGGGCATACATCCTATGCAAATTTGCATTTTCTGAAACATTGTATACCTGATCTCTGCACTTTCTATAATGCTGATGATCATAATGAACATTGTCATGTATGTCCTTTGGATAAACAAAAACGTTTGTCATTTCCTTTACATAATAAAACTCTTTCTACTGCTTTTGCATTAATACACTATGATGTTTGGGGACCCATGCATCTTCCTACAATTGATGGTTTCAAGTATTTTTTAACCATTGTGGATGATCATACAAAATGTACTTGGGTTTTCTTGATGCAATCTAAAGCTGAAACCAGAACTTTAGTCCAATCATTCTTTGCCTTAGTTGATACTCAGTTCAATGTGAAAATCAAAGGGATTAGGACTGATAATGCTAGAGAGTTCATTATGCCTACCTTTTATGGTCTAAGAGGTGTTGTCCATTTTACTAGCTGTGTTGATACTCCTCAACAGAATTCTGTTGTGGAGAGAAAACACCAACATATCATAAATGTTGTTAGAGCTATCAAGTTTCAATCTAACCTTCCTTTAGAACATTGGGGTGATTGCATTTTAACAGCTACTTATTTGATTAATAGAACACCCTCTTCTGTTCTAAACCACAAAACTCCTTTTGAAATACTCCACAAAAGCAAACCTACTTTTTCTCATCTTAAAGTTTTTGGCTGTTTGTGCTATGCTTCTACTTTAGCTCATAATAGATCCAAGTTTAGTCTTAGAGCAACTAAGTGTGTCTTCCTTGGTTATCCCTATGCTGTTAAAGGATATAAAGTTATGGATTTAATGACTCATAAGATTTTCATTTCAAGAGATGTTACTTTTCATGAGTCTATCTTCCCATTTCGTAATCTTAACTCCATAACATCTCAGATTGATCCTTTTTCTACCTTGGTTCTTCCCCACTGCATTGATGAAGAACATTCATCTTTTCAGTCTATGATGCCTACATCTCCTCCTATTTCACCTATACTAGCAGACACATCTCTTAATCTAGCTGACCATACAACTTTCCCCATACCAGATAGCATGCCATCTCCATCTATTGATTCTCACAACTCAATACCTGACACTATTCTTGATTCTACTGCATCTGTTCCTCTGTCACATTCTGTCCCTGTGTCAGATACCTTGCCTTCTTCCAATTGTCCAACAGTCCATATCAGAAAGTCCACCAGATCTTCCAATCCTCCCAAATACTTGCATGATTATCATTGTAACTTGGCAGCATCTCCTTGCCCTGATCTTTCACCTTCTCATGACAAGGCCACTGCACTTCCATCAGGTACACCTTATTGCATCTCTAAATCTCTTTCTTACTCCAATTTATCTCCTCATTTTCGAAAATATGCACTAGCCATATCCACAACCATAGAACCCCAATTCTACCATCAAGCAGTTCACTCTAAAGAATGGAGAGATGCTATGCAAGCAGAGCTCAATGCTCTTGAGGCCAATAACACATGGTCTCTTACTCCTTTGCCCTCTCATAAAAGTCTCATTGGTTGTAAGTGGGTTTACAAAATCAAGCATAGGGCTGATGGATCTATTGAGAGATACAAGGCTAGGCTGGTTGCCAAAGGCTATACTCAAAAGGAAGGTTTTGATTATTATGATACTTTCTCATTTGTAGCAAAATTTGGCACAGTTAGATTGTTGCTTGCAGTAGCTACTGTGAAGAAGGCACATAGCACAACTTGATGTCAACAATGCATTTTTGCATGGAGTGTTGAATAAAGAAGTGTATACGTCTTTACCTCCAGGGTTCCACAGCAAGGGGGGCCAATCCAACATGGTCTATAAGCTACATAAATCACTGTATGGGCTTAAGCAAGCCTCCAGACAGTGGTTTGACAAATTTTCCTCCACTTTAATCCAACATGGCTTCACACAGTCAAAGTCAGACTACTCCATGTTTACACAACAGAAAGGCTCATCCTTGACTATTCTATTGGTGTATGTTGATGATATTTTGATAACTAGTAATGATCTTGAAGCTATCACCAATTTGAAGTTGTTTTTAAACAAGCAATTCAAACTCAAGGATCTAGGCAACTTAAGGTACTTCTTGGGCTTAGAAGTTGCTAGATCTCCAACTGGCATTTCCCTTTGTTAAAGAAAGTATGCCTTGGAAATCCTCACTGATGCAGGCATGTTAGGTTGTAAACCAGCAAAGTTTCCAATGGAACAACAATGCAAACTCTCAAGAGCAGAAGGCACTTTACTCAAAGAGCCTAGTAATTATAGAAAACTTGTGGGAAGGTTGCTATACCTCACATTAACTAGACTAGACATCACCTATGTTGTGCACAAGCTCAGTCAGTACATGGATCAGCCTAAAGAACCCCACATGCAACTGCTTATAGGGTCCTACAATATGTTAAAGGCACTCTTGGGAAAGGTCTATTTTTTTCTTCAAAATCTGAGCTACACCTTAAGGGTTTTACTGATTTAGATTAGGCCTCATGTCCAGATACCAGAAAATCAGTCACAGGGTACTGCATTTTCTTAGGAGAATCATTGATATCTTGGAAGTCTAAGAAGCAAACAACAATATCAAGGTCATCTGCTGAGGTTGAGTATAGAGCAATGGCAGTGGTAGTTTGTGAGATAATGTGGTTACTGTCAATCTTCAAAGATTTGAGAATTTCACATCCTTAAGTTGTTTCCTTGTTTTGTGATAGTCAAGTAGCTTTACACATAGCATCGAATCCTGTTTTCCATGAAAGAATTAAACATATAGAAATTGACTGCCATTTAGTAAGAGATAAGGTTCAAGAAGGATGCATCAAGACTTTCTATGTATCAACACATCACCAACTTGCAGATGTTTTTACTAAACCATTGGGTTTGCTTCAGTTTACCAAATTGATTGACAAGATGAACTTATTGGATCTTTATGAACCTACTCCATCTTAAGGGGGGCTGTTAAAGTTTATGTTGATTTATACAAAGGCCAAAACGACATGTTGCATTGACAGTGTAAAGCTACTGTAGTTTTGGTCTAATAAGCATAATACTTTAACTGCTACAGCAAGGCAGCAACATGCAACTGCTACAACTGCTACTCGAATGAAGAATTGATTATGCAGAGTTGAAGTTGCTTATCAGTTGAAGTTGGTTATTAGCTTGTCAAGTCCAAGCTGGCAGCCTAGTCATCAAGATAAGGATGAATGTACAGTAGATAAGATTGATGTGGCAATCTAATCAACAATGCTGTTATACTGACTTGCTTATAGTTTGCAAGATTATTTGGAACTTGTTAGATTTATAACAGATTTCTAGCAAAGCTTCCATTAGCTTCTAGTTTATTCTAGAATTTCATTTTAGTATAAATATGACTGAAATATTTTCTTTAATCATTAATGAGAAAGAGTAATCTTCTTCCATAACCAATTCACCATTTTCATAGTTTCAAGCTTTCCTTTCTCTGTTTTTGCTTTTCTGTGCAAACTTCAATAGAAGACATTGAATGTTTTTTTTTAACGACCATGAGATGTGAGTAATGGGAGTTAAGAAATAGAATCTCAGGTGGGCAAAATGTCAATTTTGAAATCACGGGTAGACAACTTGTAAATGGGTCAAACTACATATGGGTAAAGTGTATTTTCCCCTATATCTTATCTAAAACATTCTTGCTTAGGCGAAGGGTAGGATATCCTCTTCCTGAGGTTCAATCGCTTGGGTGAAGGGTAGGAACTTCTCTTCCTGAGGTTTAGTCACTACTGGTAATAGCAATGGAGAGATAGGTTAAGGTAGTGGTGGAAATGGGAGAAGAGGTGAGGAGGAGTGGGTAGTGTTTAATCTCTTATTTTGGCGATCTCTCAAATCTAATTTTTTTTAATTTATAATAACGTGATCATACTATTAAAAATCCATACTTTCATATGAGTTCACATTCATATCCAAATTTGCAATATAATATTGAGTTGAAATATATTAATGAATGACTATTTTGTGTCTTTTGTTTTGTTTATATGTGATTGATATTACATAGATTATAGTTTGGATTTTTATATATTAATTTTGTTTTGAAAATTATTATATTTTTTATTCTTGAATGGTGAAAATAATTTGGTTCATACTTTTTGGCCCTCAAAGAAGAATTTTCTTGTTTTTCTTCATTGCAAAAATAAGTGGCGACTCTACTGTAACATCACCTTCATTCTAGAGGGATGATCATTCGTCAGTTGGGTCACATTTTGAGGCCCATTTGACCCTCGGGTCGTGGTTCTCACATAGTCAAGCAGCTTTACACATAGCATCGAATCCTGTTTTCCATGAAAGAATTAAACATATAGAAATTGACTGCCATTTAGTAAGAGATAAGGTTCAAGAAGGATGCATCAAGACTTTCTATGTATCAACACATCACCAACTTGCAGATGTTTTTACTAAACCATTGGGTTTGCTTCAGTTTACCAAATTAATTGACAAGATGAACTTATTGGATCTTTATGAACCTACTCCATCTTAAGGGGGGCTGTTAAAGTTTATGTTGATTTATACAAAGGCCAAAACGACATGTTGCATTGACAGTGTAAAGCTACTGTAGTTTTGGTCTAATAAGCATAATACTTTAACTGCTACAGCAAGGCAGCAACATGCAACTGCTACAACTGCTACTCGAATGAAGAATTGATTATGCAGAGTTAAAGTTGCTTATCAGTTGAAGTTGGTTATTAGCTTGTCAAGTCCAAGCTGGCAGCCTAGTCATCAAGATAAGGATGAATGTACAGTAGATAAGATTGATGTGGCAATCTAATCAACAATGCTGTTATACTGACTTGCTTATAGTTTGCAAGATTATTTGGAACTTGTTAGATTAGTTATAACAGATTTCTAGCAAAGCTTCCATTAGCTTCTAGTTTATTCTAGAATTTCATTTTAGTATAAATATGACTGTAATCTTTTCTTTAATCATTAATGAGAAAGAGTAATCTTCTTCCATAACCAATTCACCATTTTCATAGTTTCAAGCTTTCCTTTCTCTGTTTTTGCTTTTCTGTGCAAACTTCAATAGAAGACATTGAATGTTTTTTTTTAATGACAGTGAGATGTGAGTAACAGGAGTTAAGAAATAGAATCTCAGGTGGGCAAAATGTCAATTTTAAAATCACAGGTAGACAACTTGTAAATGGGTCAAACTACATATGGGTAAAGTGTATTTTCCCCTATATCTTATCTAAAACATTCTTGCTTAGGCGAAGGGTAGGATATCCTCTTCCCGAGGTTCAATCGCTTGGGTGAAGGGTAGGAACTTCTCTTCCCGAGGTTTAGTCACTACTGGTAATAGCAATGAAGAGATAGGTTAAGGTAGTGGTGGAAATGGGAGAAGAGGTGAGGAGGAGTGGGTAGTGTTTAATCTCTTATTTTGGCGATCTCTCAAATCTAATTTTTTTAATTTATAATAACGTGATCATACTATTAAAAATCCATACTTTCATATGAGTTCACATTCATATCCAAATTTGCAATATAATATTGAGTTGAAATATATTAATGAATGACTATTTTGTGTCTTTTGTTTTGTTTATATGTGATTGATATTACATAGATTATAGTTTGGATTTTTATATATTAATTTTGTTTTGAAAATTATTATATTTTTTATTCTTGAATGGTGAAAATAATTTGGTTCATACTTTTTGGCCCTCAAAGAAGAAATTCAGGTTCCATCCTGACTAATTGCACTATATTCATTAAAAAAAAAAAAAAAACTATACTTTAGATTTTGTATGCTAATCAAAACCACATTCGATTCGGAGAGAGATGTAAACTCCAATTCAAGAATTCTTCCTCTAAATTAAATTATGGTCATTTTGTTTATAGTGAAAGGACCATGATCATCCACATCATTTCAGCAGATTCACCATGCTATTCTATTACATATCCTTCCAAAACAAGAAGGTTGTTGCTTTTGCACTCTATATTCTGAATATATCCTTTATTTTAATACACATTTCGTTCCAACCATGTGTCCTAGTCCGAGGGTCCCAACACCCAACTCTTTTTTTTTTTTTTTGATAATTCCAACTCCCAACTCTTATCCTATACATCCTTAAGTTACTTTCAGCAGCACTCGCATTTTGTGACCCATTAACCTATGGCTCTTGCCCGCTCATTTAACATTGACCTCACATAGTCACATTACAGTCTTGAACGCGGATTAGACACGGTGGTCATCGTGGGATACATGACATTGCCACATTTCCATACAGGATACAGGCATGCATACAGCCCCTCTCTAAGACTAACCTCCCTTTGTGAAAAGAAATGCATTTTTTTTTTTTGGTTTTAGGGTCAAAAGAAAACTCAAAAGGATTCTCATAAAAAAAAGAAGACTCAAAAGGATTATGATCTTGGTGTCCTAACTTTATATAATCAAGAATACAAATCACATGTGGTGGGGTAGGATAACCTTAAACCACTTTTTCTTTGTCTGGGAAGATAACAATGATTAAACTCTCTTTCGATTTTGTTTGGCTCTTTTTATTAATTGGGGTATGATCCCATGCAATACCAAAAAGGTATTGCATGGATTCAATACCACTTTGTTTTTTAATTTTTTTTATTTTTATAATCTTTTACTATTTTACCCTTCTAACATTTTTTGCTTTTTTTATTTAAAAGCTGAGATTAAAAGTTAATTTTTTAACTTTTAATCCCAACCATTTAAAGAAATTCCAGCTCATACAATACCCAGCCCATGCAATATCCAAGATATTGCATGAGATCTCAATCCAATATGATCTCATATCTCTCCAAAACTGAGACAGCAAAGGGAATCTTCCTTCTGAAGGCTACATGAGTGATCTTCCTTTTGAATGCTACATGAGTGGAGAGCCTTTCTTTGATTCTTTCCCAGTATTTATATTTATTCTTTATTTTTAGAGTGCTCTTATTATATGAATTTATGTTTTTTTTTTGGTGCACCTTCATGTACCAGCTGTCATGGGACAATTTTCTCATTTTATTTTATGGCTCACTCCCTCCCTCCCTTGTTCAATAAATTCCGGTATAGAGAGCCTGGATGATTGCAACTGGTCCCCTAACTCAACCGGCAAACCCCAATGTTTTTTTTTTTTTTTTTTTTAAATGTTTCCATCCATATCGCCATTGCTTTTGGAATTATACGTTTAATGTGAAAAGAACCATTTTGCTCCAGTGCCTTCCCACAGCATCAGTTGGTCGAATCTGGTCAAAATGTACACCATCTAGCCATCCCCTTCACCAGTTAGTCATGGCCCATAACACCTTGAAAAGGATATAAAATAAATATCATATAGTATAGTAAGCATTAAATTCCGGAAATAGGAAAGACTATGGAATTAAAATATCATGATTCTAATGAAGTTTCTTAACATTTCTCTAATATTTCTTAAAGTACCTGAATATCAGTCGACCTTTGTTCAATTGATAGAAATTGAATAGACTTAAAATCTCTATAAAATTAATGCAATTTGTTTGGTACTCTATAAATGAACATATTATTTTACATAGCTGAAATTTTTACAGAAACATGATAATTTCTAATTTCTAATATCTTAAGAAAGTTGCTCATTATAAATTTGTAAGCACGTTTGAAATGACTTATCACTTATGTTATGTTTGGAAGTTTGAAAAGAGAGGAGAGTAGAGTAAAGGATAAAAAGGAAAGGAGAAAAGAGGGGAGGTGAATCAGTGAATGTTCCCCCGGTTAAGATGTTTTCAAAATTAGGGGAGGAGAATCTATCTCCCCCCTTTGTTTGTATGTGTGTAGGGAGAGAAAGGAAGAATAATCCTATAAATTAACAATTATGACATTCATTTACTAATTTTTTAAAAATAAATATAAATTGACTTCAGGACAATTTAATTTTTAAGTGTAACCACTTCCCTTCCTCTCCAAATTCTCCCAATTTTGGGGAATTAAATATGACGGGTATCTACTTACCCCTTCAAATCCTCTCAATCCTTCACCCTCCCACTTAAAAAACTCTCAAACAAGGTTCGTCAAATCTCTTCCATCCCCTTCCCTTTACTTACTCTCAAACAAGGTCGAAATTAACATAGCATTGATAAAAAAAATAAAAAGCTAATTCATTCTCATGCATTAAATCATAAAAGCGAGGAAGTAAATACCAAATCTCACCAATTCATAAAGAAATAAAGAAATTTTGAAATTGAACCAAAAAAAATAGTAACAATACTCATAATCTTTATACTGTTTTGTTGACAATCCTTTAGTCATGAAATCAGCAATCAAAATTATTTTTTTCTGTGATATATATAAGATTAAGAGCTATAGTAGAAATTTTCCCCAACAGATATATTGTATAGAAGAAGTTTGTAATTGAAGGAAAAAAGAAAAAAGAAAAAAAAAAAAGTCAAATGCATACCATGTAGAAGGTGAAATCACTTACGGCCAAATGTTATCTCAGGTCATTGGCTATCATCTTCTCACTTGATTCATTCTAGCCTCTTCGTTAACCTGCAAGCCATGTCAAAGTATTAATTAAAACACTCTAAAGAGTAAAAACCCAGATTGGACAAAAAATAATAATAATAATATAAAAAAATAAAAAAATTATAAAAAGGGGAAATGACACGGATGACACAGGACAAACATAATGACCACGGATGAGGATAAGGCCTGTACGTGCCACACAAACACACACGGACGAAAACGACATATACGTGTAGATGACGGAAGCAACGTGGCACGCACAGATACGGAGAGTTTCACAAGCAAAAAAACAAACGGGGCACCTGCTATTGTGGACAACAGCGCTTAACGGAATCGAACGGCGAATGGGCAACGGAAGCTGTTATGCAATAATGGCTTATGGAGTCCCAAACAAGACGAAACGAACAAATTCAACTCACCGCCACTTTCAAATTTTACTTTTTTCTTTTTCCTTTGGTTTTGGAATCGATAACGAAATTGGACTGAAATTCATTAATGGCGATGGATCAAAAGCAATCCACCTCAACGACTTACAGTCCCATTACAACACACGTTATTGGGCGGATAGACTTATGACTATTTTTTTTTTATATATTTATATATATATATATTATAATGAAACTCGAATTTTTTTTTTTTTTTTTTTTGAATTTGTGGTCTAGTAGTATTTTTCTTCCATACGTTTTTGAATTGAGTCCATCAGTGCTGGGTGGCTATTGCCAGTGATTTCCGTTGTGGATGAGATAGGAGTGGCTAGGTTTTCCATTAGCATGGTAAGCACAGTGAGGCTTAATCTTCGCCGCAGATCTCTGAAACGGAACCGCTGGCGGCAAGATCTGACGGTGACAGACATCGGCCACCGGCGCCGAAAACCTTGGAGTAGAACCGGTGGGACTGAGAGACGAAGACGGAGAAGCCGATGAAGATGATGACGACAACGACGACGTCGTCTTCGATGATGAGTTATGAAGAATAGGAGGAGAAGAAATGGATTTTCTGGTTGGTTTCGGCGGCGAAAGGAAGGCTCTAATCTTCAGAGACGAAGGTGGCGATGGCGCCCTGTCGTACTCCTCGATGAGATTAGCGAGGTCCTCATCGGAGGTGATCGATACCAGAGCGTCTAGATCCTCCGAAGGCAATTGACAACGAAGGCTCACAGATGCGCCACACAATTCCCCCAGCTTCATCAACAGCTCTGTACCAGTACCACATAACCGTAAATCGACTTTTCTACTTTCTAAAATAAAATTAAAAAAAAAAAAAAGGAGTTTGACTAACCGGAAAATGAAATGGAACGGTCAACGGCGAGGACACGGGTTTCGCCACCGAGATAACGGAGTTTGCCGTCGGGATAACGGGGGAGGATTTTGCCGCCGTAGCTAGAGAGGAATTTGATAGTGGTGGTAGGGGTGGGTTTGGTGGTGTTAAGAGAAGGTCCGACCATGCTTTTTTGGGGGTTGGGTGAAAGGGAAATGGGGTCCAGTTTTGATGAAAATTGGAAGGAGAGGAAGGAGGAGAAAAAGAGACTGATTGGAAGATGCTTAAGTGGCGTCCTCAAGCCTATGTTTGGTACCCTTTGCCCCTTATTTATAGCGGTTTTTATTTCTCTGTAGAGTGGGAGAGCCGGAAAGGGAGGTGAAAAAGTTGATAAGGGTTGCTCAGCTTACGTCACTCAGATTCCTTTGCAGTCCAATGAATGTGATAATCCTCCTAACGGCCGCTTTTTTCTTTTTCTTTTTTTGGGGTGGCATTTGAATTTTTGAGAGAGGGGAGTGATAACAAATTATCCTAGTGGCCAGGGATTCAGATGGTATCTAATACTCAAAAAGTATCGTATGAGTATATTTTTTTTTCCCTCTCATAATTTTTTACTTTTTGAATTTTTTAATAATTTTTTATTAAGTGATTGAGATTGAAAGTTAATCAATCTCAACCACTCAATTGGTATTACATGCAATACTAATTATATGGGATCTCAATCCGTGGTCAGGAATCGATCCAGCTTGGAATTTAGTGTCCATACGTTGGCTGACCTAATTACATTGGATTTAAAGAATCAATCATATGCTACACCAGCACGATTTTACAATAAGTATCAAGTTGTTAGTACTTAATAGTTTTAACTTGGATTTATCATTAACACTATTTATTTATTTTTTATTTTTTATCATTTATGATTTGCTACTTAAAAATAATATTGTGAAAATCTTGTATAGTTTTCCACTTAAATATAATATTGTGAAAATACTGTAACCATAACTTTATTGTTAAGGAATTTCAAATTGTTACAAACCGTGGACATGCTGGTTGTCGATCGATCCAGTAAGCTTAAATTGAAGATTGGATAGTTCGAACCCACAAATCATCTTGAGATGCTAGTGATTTGAGTGGTATCATGACAGTAAACTTGGGAGATCTAGGTGGCGTCACTGAGAGATTTATGGCGTATTTGGTAAAAATCTAGAAATCTCTGTTGCATTTGATGAAGATGATCTCAAGATATCTCCTAAAGAGGAATGACAACACGCAAAGTTAACATGAGGATAGGAATGATAGTGGTCGGGGAGTTTATATAAGGCAAAACTTCTTCAGACGAGTCAAGTTTGTCAGATTTCCAAGTAAGAGCTTGATAATCGACTCGATCTAATCAAGTTTGGCTAGTGTGAACCTATCGTTGACTGAATCAAGTTTCAAAACCAACAAATTTCGGATTAAGTGGCTTCAGATCAGGTGGTTTTGGTTGAGTGCTAGTGTAATATCCAAAAATTTTACAATTCTTAAACACTAGTAAGCACTTTTACACTAAAATAAGTAATATTTTAAAAGAGGGAGAGATAAGCACACATATTTTTATAGGTTAAATACACTATTGATTCCTAACGTTTACACATGTTACATGTTTGATCTCTGATGTTTGAAACACGCAGCATTGGTCCCTAACATTTTCAAAATCGTGTGCACTATTGGTCCATATGGTAATTTTTAGTCCGTAAGTGTAAAAAAGTAAACACAATTGGTCCCTAAAGTTTCAAAAAGTAAGCGTTATTGGTTTTTAGGGACCAACAGTACATGTTTTTGAAACACTAGGTACTAGTTGTACTCGTTTCAAACATTATGAACTAAATGTATTAACTGTATAAACGTTAAAGATCAATAGTGTATTTAACTCTATTTTTATTATAAAAATCTTATCTTTGTGTGTGGAGAAAATTAAAAAAAATATATATATATATTATTTTGATATTTTAGATTAATAATCAGGTTGGGTTTGTATACCTCAGGTCTAAAATCCGAATCCTAGAATGTTTGAAATGTGAACACAAACTCATTTAAAAAATTTGAAATCCTTACGATTAGGGTCGGGTTCGGTCGAAAGACCCTCTAAATTTGACCAATTGTCCTCCTAAGTGAGAGAGCTTTAATGCTCCGTATACCATCATGGCCAAACATTATTTTTTTCAACAAAAAGAAAAGATAAGTTCTTTAAAAAAAAAAAATTATACGAGGGATAATCACATGTTCAATCTTCTAATTTTAATGAGCTTTTATAATTTTTTTTTTAAACACAATGTCATGATTTGTACACATTGTTATTGCATATTGTTAATTCACACCTTTTCACCTATTGGGTGAACTATTCGGTGGAAAATTTTTTTGAGCTCAGTTTGTGATATATCTCCCGAGTATAGTGTGCATTAGATGTATATATTAATTAGGTGTGTGCATAAACAATTTCCAAAAAATAGATAATAGTATGAAGGCATTGTATTACAACTAATGACATCCACATTTGCACAATTAATTATAATAATTTGGTGGGTACCAAGTTAGTTCAATTGGTAAAGTTTTTTGTTGTCGAGTAAGAAAGCTGAGTTCGAATCTCGCCTATATAAAAAACCAATTGGTGTATTGGCTGGATGATAAGAACAATCATTATGAAACAGACGTCATAGGTTCAAACTATCATAACTATCAAAATAATAAACTATAATAATTTGGATTTTAAGGTGTCGATTTAGTACTTTTTATTTTTATTTAAACAATTAACCCATATAACAATAATTTAATTATGCATTGATTGGTCCATTTTATATGGATAACCACGATTCAAATATCTCTCTCACTATTGTAATTTTTGAATTATATAAAATAAAATAAAATAAAACTCTACATCTCATTTGGCATGGTTTTTGTAAATTAATTATCTTATGTGGCATCATTTATTACATTTTCTTCCTTTCTTTCTTTCTCTTTTCTTTTGTACTAGTCGTAAATTCGTGCGATGCACGGAAAAATTACTTAAAATGAAATTTAAAGAATTATTAGTCGAAATATGATTTTTTTTATCTTTTATATTTTGTCTAAATATGAAAATTGATAATTATTAAAAGAAATTTATTATTATTGTATTTATATATAAAATATATTATAGTATTAGGCATTTATTATGATTGTGTTTATATATGGAACTATATATTATTTCTATTAAAGAAAATATAATGTGTCAAGATTCTAATGAGATATTTAATTATAGAATAAAATTTAAATTCAATTAAAAAAATTAAAATAATGAGGTGTAAAATTGTGAGACCTCAAAAGTTTATGTGGCGCAATATTATGAGGTCAACCAAAAGTCAAATAAGTTTGAGTTTTATATTATAGTATAAATATGTTGTTCACCCTACGAAAGTACGAATTGCTTAACTATAGCATTTTAATCAACATCAGACTCAACATTGTACACTACCATCTCGTATTTTTTGCATTTTTTTTTCCTTACCTAAATGGGTTTGATAGATTATGGTATAATATAATTAAAAAAAATTCGCGTGATGCTGCAAAATCATGTGTAATTTGTGATAAACAAATGTTTAAGGGGTTAATCTTCTAAATTAAAAGTGCATAAACTAAATTGACAGGCGATTAAAAATCCAATAGTAAAATTTGTAAATAAAAAGACCCCCCACCCAATAAAAATCTTGGTAAGCTCATTTGTCTCATTTGAGAAACTCATAACAGGATGAATGCGATTGAGATAAATCTTAAGTTTAAATATCATCGATAAATAAAAATGAAAAGAAATAAAGCTAACACAAGAAAGAGATATAGTATTTAAACCCTTCAAGAAGTTAGACAAAGACTTCATTGAGATCAAAACAATGGAAAACTTGATTAATTGAATCCTAACATAGTCCTACCAAAGAGGAAGTTGACACTTAACTTATGATACATTGCACTTGGTAGATTAAATTCACAAATAACTAACTAACTTTAATGAGTAATATATAGATACAACGTTTTCACAACATTTTCACAATATTGTCTAGGTGTTACATTGTTATTAGTTTTCATATGAATTCACACCTTATACCATTTTATTGTTTATCATTTACAACCGGCAACCTATGCAATGTTGTGAAAACATTGTACTTATAGCATTATGAACTTGAATTGATTACTTGATTTCTTTCTCTTTTAGAGCTGTTATAAATTCATTACCAGCTAAGAACACAAGTTATAGAGCTTCATAATAATTATAGGCAAGTTCAAGATTCACCGAACGCCTATAATTTATGTTTAGCAAAAAAGAAAAAGAAAAAAAGAATGCCTAGAAGTTTCTGATTTATATATTGGGTCAATCTATCCAAAGGAGAGGTCAAGCACTTACATTCTCAACCCCCACCACGGGGCAAGTTACCTCATAGCCTAGGGCCACACAGGTTTTAAATATCTTTCTTCTTTTCCTTCTCTGTTTTTTATTTTTATTTTTATGGATATAAACATATAAGTTGTGTTTGTGTGAATAGAAATAAATTCCACATGATTTTTTTTTTTTCTCTGGTGAGTAATTAAATATAAATAAAATGATAATTTCACATATATATATACAAATTGTTATATGACAATTGACAAGAGTTTTAAGCACCAAAGTAAAAAATAAATAAAAATTGTGAGAAAAAGTATACCATTTATTTCTCAAGCCTATGTACACTCGTGGCCCAAAAGAAACAAAAATATAGACGCAGAGAAGCAAAGAAAATATAGCGTTTATCTTCAAACGACCCTCAACTGTAACTCTCGTCTCAACCCATCACAATGGTTATATGGGTCCAGTTCATGTACCCCACATCTCTAGTCAGACTTAGCCATATTCATAGGGTATGGGTCCTATGGGATCCACAACCCGTTTGTTTGTAGGGAAAGGCTGAGATGCTCCGGGCCCTGCTATATACGTACCCGATAACAAATGTCAGGATATGATTGGATAGATATAGCTGCCCATTCAGAATGATATCAAAGTTCATTTTATTGCTGTGATTGCAGAATTTCTTCACAGTTTTTAGAGGTGTTAATTTTTCCAAAAAGTTGACTAATATAAAGATGTCTTTTTGAATGAAATAGTCCGTAATCTCTGTTTTGTTACTTTACCTAACCTGAAAACACAGATTAAATACCTCAGATCCTTGATCAACCCAGTAAGGATTGGCCTTTAATCTTCCGATATCTTTGTTAGATATGAACTGGAATAAAAACATATTTAATTCAGAGAGTAAAGCTTCAGAAGAGAATATTTGCATACCTCATCAATAGGGCCTGTTCAACTATTTATATCGCCTCCAATGCCATGTGTTATTTTAGATATTTATTCATCTCCTTTTACTTTCATGAATCTTTTTTCTGTCAACATTTATGGGTTTTTGGACAACCGCATATAATAGTTGATTTTTCATTGAAACTAGCGTATGCATTTAAAGTTCTGCCATGGAAGATATTTCTCGCATTAAATGTTTCATTCCAGATAAATCCTGGATCATTTTAATATTAGCCGAACAAGATCTCTATTGATTTGCCCGAACAATTGTTTTATTCGGCATAGACTAAACATTATGGACCAGATCGGTCTTGACCGAACTGAGTCCATAGACTGGTTCGAAAGGTTTTTCTGATTCAACGAATCGCCTGTTCTTTTCCGATTTTATCACCTCCAGTTTTATGTATTTATTTCATCTTGACCGAACTGAGTCCATAGATTGGTCCGAAAGGCTTTTCTGATTCAACAAATCGCCTGTTTCTTTCCAATTTTATCACCTCCAGTATTTATTTCATTTTCACTGTTCTTCACCGGGTTAACAACCATGTGGTCCTGTGATTGCCACGGTTCACCTATTTTGTGGAGAACTGCAATAGATATCTGTTTCCTTGAGATACCAAATTCTCATAAAACAACAAAAGATGCTAAATTTAAAGAAATTGCAATCAAAGGTGTCACGATGTTATCCCAAAATATCTTATGTTTTAAGGAATGGTTTCAAACTTTCCAATCCAACTGCATTATTCTAGTACAAGCTATAGGGTAGATATGCTTTAGAATAACATTTTTGTCCTTTGTAATCAAATTATCATCGTTTCAAAGTGAAATCATGCAAATTAACATCCGCATGGCTTCCTAGTTACTAATGGTGACAGCTGTTGGTTAAACATTTGGCACGCTAAGCTCATGAAAGCCAGGCATAATTAACGGAGGTTTATGTCATGATGTGCTAAGTCTAGAGGCTGGTTATCTTTTTCTTTAAAAAAAAAAACACAAAAAACAAAAGTATGGTGCAATTTATTTTGGCCTCAAATCATTGCAACATTTGTAAGATTTATCATGATGAAAAACTAGCCGGATATTAATTATGATGTGAACTTGTGAAGAAGCACCCTGAAGATTTAAGTAATATATGCCACCTCAGGTCACATGACAAAAAATACTATATATGTACTAGTTTTATTCTTTTATTCTTTTTTATCTTTTTGACCAAGACTACTTGATTTTTTTTTTCCTTTTTCTATAATGTCATCATTGGAGTCAAACCCATAACAATAGGAAATTATTTGTGTTCCTCAAAATCTTTAGATTGTATTTCTTTATTTCTTCTTCCTCCTTTTATTGGAGCAAAGTGTAGATTTTGGGAGATTGCAATTTTGAAACGTACTAATTCTAATTACCAAAATTATTAATACTCAGCCCACTTTTGAAACTGGCTGGATCTATAACGCAAATTCGGATAAGTGAAAATTCTGGTAAGATTGAGTACTGCCATAAATTTTTGTCTAGTTAGCATCTTTTAAGTGTTACTATTGTAGTATTTTTTATTTTAAAAAGTCCAAAGTTTCCTTCTATTCGCATCATTGTTTCATATAAAACCAAAAGTATACAGTTTATGTAACATCATGCTCAAGAATACAAGATCACCACTATCACGTTAAATTTCAAAATTTATAATAAATGATCATTTGAAATCAAATTGGTCTATTTAATTGTTACTTCAAAATTTAATATCCGGTCAACGATGTCATTTCGACACACTGTTTTCAGGTTGGCTGCTTTTTAAGGACAACTTATGGAGCTTTAAAAACTAATAATCCACTTATAATACATCTATTTTCACAATTTATTGAAGTGATTAATTGTGAATAAGAAACCTATCACATACATATGGTCTTACCATTAATAGTGCCTTTATTTTCAGAATTTTTACACCAATCACAAACCTATCATGAGCTTGTGAAAATTGGTATGTTCCTTCAGATCAAGATCCTCTAGAGTTTCTATGGTACTCTACCACATAGAGTTCTCTAAATCATAACCTTTCTTTTTATAATAAATGGTTCAGATTATACCATGTCAGCATTCCACTAACATAACTCCTAAAATATTGAAGTTAATGGATAAGTGTTAACACGTTAAGTGATAAAAAGTAAACACCAATATTTTAGGGGTTATGTTAGTGGAATGCTGACATGGTATAATCTGAACCATTTATTATAAAAAGAAATGCTAGGATTTAAAGAACTCTATGTGGTAGAGTACCTTAAAAACTCTAGAGGATCTTGATCCCTGTTTTTCGTAGAGTTATTCAAAGACTAATATTGAGCTAAACTATGCCATATCCATTGATTATGTCATGCAATAATCCAAGATCGCAGCTCCTCTGAACATGCCATATCCATTGATTATGTCATGCAATAATCCAAGATCGCAGCTCCTCTGAACATGCCATGGGTCCTACATCAGCTAGAGACATGTGTTTTCCCCACCAACATCTCTCTCTCTCTCTCTCAATTATATTGTTGTATTAGCGTAACTTTCAAAAGGTAGTGAGCATATCCAGCTTTATCTTCTTATCCTTTTCAGAGGAGAAAGAATCATGCACTTTGCTTGGTTCATTCACATACATATAACATATGTCACCCTTTTTTGTTTTGATGAAGCATAACATACAGCGCCTAAAACTATTATACTCTGTAGGTCCCGATTGTAAGCTACAGAAGTGGAAAAAACCCTTGCTACTTCCAAGTTCCAATTATATCGACTCGGTTCTCGGAGGTTCTTGTATGATACATCGTATCATTAAAACAAAAAAGAGGTTTCTAGTGGATTTAGTAGAGAATAACTGTGTCACTTGTTAAATATTTGTGATGCTCTTTTTATCTCCTTTTATTCCGTTAATATACACGCACTTTGCCTTTAGGCTTTAGTATATTTTGGGATTGGATATGCGGTTAAAATCCTGACCTCACAATCTCTTTTACAACGTGGCATGGGCCCAATTGGACACTTGGGAATTGGAAGCTGACCCTTCATCATCGTCAAGGAAGCAACCATCCAACTCCAAGTTGAGGGTGGTGTTAGTTTTGATTAGAGAGAGTCGGTTGTCATTTAGTGGGATTTTTCAAAAGAGTGTGAGATCACACGTGTCGCCACCAAGGCCAAGCTATCTACAATTGACTTTTGTGAATTTGGGATTTGGGACACCAATTTGTGGTGGAAATAGAATGTGTGCAGCACCTGTACCTAAACATTTTGATGCTTGAGATTTGGTGCATACTAGATTATGAATTATTATAGAGACACTATCTATAACCGATGTAGGACCCACGGTTATGCACTAACTAATTTTCAATCATTGATTCTTCTAGGAGCTGCGGCCTCGCCAATTTATTGGAGTTTCCATAACCGTCCGATTATAATCGTGGTACAAGGATTGAGATCCGGTGTAATAATCCATGTGATTGATATTTTATAACTTCAAAAACTGCAAGAGTAAAACAATAAAAAACCAAAAAATGAAAAAAATATGTTTAATTTAATTTTATTCTCAACCCTAACTAATTGCTATGCAATTAATTCCTAACTATTGCATGAGATCTCTATTTGTGGTACAACGGGACCCACAAATTAGGAAAAATGTATTTGATGCTGCTCAATATCTTCTGAGCTCATGACTTGTTCAAGTATTCATGTATTAAGGTTTATTAGTAAGGATTTGGCTGGAGCACTGCATCCATGTCATAAACGGAATCAAGATTTGAACTTACCTTCTTGGTTCTCACCTCATGACATTGTCATGGGTAAAAAGTGTATAGATTTGGTATAACCGTTGTCTTTAGTGTTTGAAATTTGTGATTAATTTCGCCAAAGTTTTAGAGATCTGTAATGTTAGAAATTTGACATTTGTTTTGCTAAAACTTAAAAGCAATTTCTAGAATGTGATAGATCAGATTAACAATTTTGTTTTTTTTTTTTTTTTTTAGTTTTAGGAGTCCATTTGTAATTTTTTTTTTTTGGGAAAGAGCAAAATATATATAATTTAGACCCAAATCTAAATATATAATTAATTTATAAAACAAATTAAAAATTAAAAAATGGTAGTGGCCATGCCCCCACAAGTCCCTTCTTGGGCTATTAATAGGATGAACACATGTTCTAATCGTGTCAAATCCAATGCAATAAAACACTGGAATCATGTTTAACCGGTTAACCCTATTAGTAGTGGGCCATGTGGGACGCGTAGATTAGGAGATTGATTCTTTTTATCTCTTTTTTTTTTTTTTTTGGGGGGGGGAAAAAAAGGAAAGAAAGAAAAAGAATCAAGTGCATGCCACATGTAGATGATTCATACTAACCATTTGAATCCTGCGGCCTGTGAAATGCGGGAGGACGAGGATGACCAATACATTTTTTATTTGTCAAATTCTCCGACTTGGTTCAACTTCATTGGCTACGGTTTGTGATTTTGTGGCGGGTTTGGCACGCTCCCTTTGATGTGGAATTGGTAAAAAGATGGAAAATAGTGGGCTGGGTTGGCCCCAAACTCTTGGCTCTTGAAGCTTTTAGCAGAATATTCTCCCTTGATTCTAAGACGCATTTGTAGACCAAAACTTCTCTTGCTAGAGGACCAAGTCTGGTTAACGTTGATTTGCTTACCCAGAAGACAAAAGTTTCGTTGGTTTTGGCTCTTGATTCCCATTTGGCCCACAATTGACTTCTCAATATTTGTGCTTTGAAGTTCAAACTAATGAAATTAAAATGATAGGAAACCAACAAAGTCAAGAAGACCTAGTGACATTGAAATGTTTAGTTTCCAAACTTCTAGGGTGTTGTTAAAGAACTCTTCTGATTGAAGAAATTAGAAGAATAAAAGTATAAAACCATTAAACCAATTGGCTTATTCGGCATTTTCTTGTTCCTCAATTTATTGGGTTGGCGACTTGGCGTGCGTAGATACGCATTCTTAAAGAATCCCACGAGTTTATTGAATGTTCCATAGCCATATAAAAAATACGAAGAATCCCGCGAGTTAATGGTATGTTTCACATCCACATAAAAAGAAATACCCTCATCCAATCTAAAACATACAACTAGGTTGCATGGGTACTCCATTTTAGCCCATATGCCCGTACCTGATACCCGTACCCATATCGTACCTGATATCTAATATTTATTGTATCCTACATATGTTTTTTAAAAAATAATGTATCGTTGTACTCGTACCCATATTCGGGCAACTTAAACATACAATTGAATTGTAAGTGGCTTCCAAATGGGAGGAATTTTATTCTAGTAATAATATTATTAATATAATGTGAAACTGAACCATACCCTCACTGGCGGAGCTTTTTTGGGGGAGGGGGTATATGGCCCCATATTTTTTGGACTTTTCAGGGGTTACCCATACGACATACTTTGACCCCTTTGGCCCTTTCAAAGAAATTCATGGAGTCATTGCATGTAATAGTTGATGGATAAATAAATCTTTAGACGAATTTGAAATTAAGATATTGGATATACAGAAAGTCCTTTTAAGATGGCTTGGACATAACTTAAATCAATAGAGACATCCTTATTCATTATCAAGGAAGAATAAGCATTCATATTTATAAATAATTATTCATTGTTATTTTGAGTAATTTTCGTTCATAACTTTTAGTAAAATTACTTGGATATTAAAGTAAAAAAAATAAAAAAATCTATTAATTTTGTTTTTGAATTTGATATTGTGATTAGCATTTGCTCCAGATATATGAAGCAAATATGGATGTGGGTAAATCTCAATCCGGTCCAAATACAGTTCAGTTTTTGGGCCTACTTGGTAAGAATATGGGCTAAGCTTGAGGTCCATAAAGAAATTGGCCCAACGCAGACTTCCTATGGGTGAATTGAAAAACAGGCTCATCGGACTCGGGCTAGTGATCTTGGCTTAAATTGCCCAAGTGATCTATAAAGCTACTTTCCTTTTCCTACTATAAATTTAACCAATGAACAGTAAATCAGAGCCCAACCCAAAACAAAAAGAAAGATGAAGAAGAAGAAGAAGAGAGCATAGCCAATCAATGCATAATAAGCTCCCACGAAACCTAAACTCCTAATAAGTTAGGGCATATTTGGTACACTGTAATAGTTATTACATTATAATAGGAATCAGTATTACAAGGAATAAAAGAAGCTGTAATGAAATAACTATTACCATTCATCTGTTTGGTGACAACACATGAATAGAATCCTGAATACGTATTCTATATTTTACTACAATATGATTAATATACGAGTATTGCTTATTATACGAGTATTAATAATTTTAAAACATTTTGGAGACTTGGATTTTGAATGTTATATATATATGTGTGTGTGTGTGTGTGTGTGTGTGTGTATGTGTAGAGAGAGAGAGAGGCAATTTAAAAAAAAAATGGAGACTTGTGTGTAGAGAGAGAAAGAGGGAGGCAATTTTTTTAAAAAAAAATGGAGACTTGAGTGTATATATATATATATATATATATATATAGAGAGAGAGAGAGAGAGAGAGAGAGAGAGAGAGAGAGAGAGAGAGAGAGAGAGAGAGAGAGAAATTAAAAAAAAAATGGAGACTTGGGTTTTGATTGTTATATATATATATATATATATATATATATATATATATATATATATATATATATATATATATATATATAGAGAGAGAGAGAGAGAGAGAGAGAGAGAGAGAGAGAGAGAGAGAGAGAGAGAGAGAATTTAAAAATAAAAATAAAAAATTTGTAGTTAGCTATGGTTTTTTGAATTTTTTTTTGAGTTATTACGTAATCTAAGAAATAACTATTACGCTCATTTTTGTAAGGAATAGTTATTCCTCATTTTGAAGAATAGTTATTCCTAAGGAATAGCTATTCTCCTGTAATGAAAGCGTAACCAAACAACCAAATAGTTATTCCTTAGGAATAGCTATTACATTACAGAACCTATTACAGTATACCAAACGTGCCCTTACTACTGTGACCATGAGACTTGATATTGGGTGTTAGTGTTGCTGTGCAATATTAGAAATAATCAATATCATAGCAAGGATAACTCAAAAAAAGATCATAGCAAGAATAAAGGAATTCAAGCCTCTACTAGCTAAAGATGATAGCAAGGATCATGCAATTAAGGAGTCAGTTACATGCTTACACTAAATTATACATTTTGAATTTGAATATATGTTGATGTATATTTTTTTCTCCATATATATATATATATATATATTCCATAAGCTATTCCACGCCTTGAAAAGCCATCTAAAAACTTTTTGTAAATTTATTCTTTCTTGGTATCGTAGCCACAAGTGATCTCTTCCTCATTCTCTAGTGTCTCTCACCTTGTGCCAATCAAGTTTTAATCGAACAAACTATATTTTGTGGCTTGCCTAATTCCTTTTTTTTTTTTTTTTTTTTTTTTTTTTGAGAAGTTGTAATTTATTGAAACAAAAACGTCTCCATCTTGAATTATAGTCATCTAACTCCCTTTGAATGCCAGGTGTAGGGCTCAAATCAGCTCCTAAAATCTATTTGTAGGATCGAAACCACAAAAATTGGAATAGGATCCTCTCGATTTCAAATTTTCTCAATTTATCTATTTCATTGTTCAAATTTGTATACTGTTAGATCTGTAATATTTAATCTTGACCATAAAATGGATACTCTTCCTTCATTTCAAATGGAGATGATCTTAAATGGAGAGGATTTTTTTTCCACTAAAAATGGGTTCTGGCATGGATAAGAGGAAGAGAGAGGAAGAAACACCAGATTTAACGTTATTCGGCGATTATGCTTACGTCCACCCTAATCTTTTCTTTACCATTATTGCTCATCCCTTTCATAAAAGAGAGAATATTTTTATATAAGCTACATGAGAAAGAAGGAGAGAGGGAGATACAAGGTAATTGGGCCTAACTAGAGTTAGGCCCTAGAGTACATTGGGTTGGGCTTTCGAGCCCACATAGAATCTACCCCCCTCCATTTCCAATAAACAAAAATGACCTATGGATGATCACTGATCAACCTGGAGGCCCTGGACTCACAAAGAGTGTAAGCGCAGAACTTTGGTATTAGAGCAGCTCCAATAGGCTCTCTATTGGGAATGTAGATAGCCAAAATGCAAAAATGATGCTCCAACAGGATCTCTATTTACTCTTCATATTTCTAAAATGCTACAGTAACTCTTCACAAATGAAAAGTTACTGTAACTCTTCACAAATGAAAAGTTATTGTAACTCTTCATTCAATTAAAAAATTGTATCCGGCCCATTGTTTATTCTTTCTTTTTTCCTTCTTATTTCCACGATTGTCTCTCTCTCCCCTTTTCTTTTTTTCCTTTTCTTTTCTCTACCCCTCTCTCCTCTCTCCTTTGTTGAACCTCTCAATAGCTGCTTGGTATGGAGTGCCGATCTTGGCCTGGGGTGGATCCATTTTTGCGCCGATCTCGGCCTGGGGTGGAGCTCGATCTCGGCTTGGGGTGGAGCGTCGATCTCGGCCTGGGTGGAGCGCCAACCTTGGCCTGGGGTGGAGCGCCAGAGTTGGATTGGGTTTGTGTGGGGATTATTTATGTAATTTTTTGTGTGGAAATTGTGGAGTTGGGTTTGTGTGTGGTGTTATTTACTGTGTGGATTTGAGTTTGTGTGGGTTTGATATGGTTGCCGGAGTTGGAGTTGTGGTGGTGATTGTGTGGGGTGATGGTTGTTGTGGTGGTGACTGTGTAGGTGATGGTTGTGAGAAAAAATAATAATTCTATTAATTTTGGAGAGAGAAAAAAATAATATAAAAGTAATGTGGAGAAATAAATAAAAAGTCTGCTGGGAGATGAGACTAGTTAAATAGGTAGAGAATGGCTTTTATCTCCACATGTGGAGAAAAAAATAAAGAGGCTGCTGGAGTTGCCAGAGAGCTTCTCCACGGCTGGGCAAAATCACCATTCATAAAAACCTACAACTCTAACATCCTCGAGATGACACCCCTAAATGAATACAAACCGTAGACGAGGGTTAACTTTGGTGAAGATAATAACTTACGAAAGTATATATATAGACACAAAGTAAACACACCAGAAAAGGAAACAGTACAAATTCTTTGAGATTGAACGAAGAAGAAAGTCAAAGACCATGAAAGTAGAAAAAAAGCCTAGAAAATTTTAAGTTTTTAACCCCTACATTACCTACAAGGCTACAATCAACAACCCACAAGAGGGGGAAGAAGTCACTCACAAGGAAAGTAACTCAGAAAAAGAAGGAAAGTTTTAAATAGAGATAAATACTATAAATAAGAGAGATAAACAAAATGATTTATAATAAATGAACAATGTATTTTTGACCATCAAATTAATTAGAAATCAATGGTGAAAAAAATATGTAATAGGTGCAAATTGCGCTTCAGCATTACCGAATCCTTCTTTCAGTCTCTCAGCCTTCAAACGTGGTGACCCTCTTTAGCCACCAGTCCCTCTGCCTTCCATCCGCCACATCGTTCTCATTCTCATTTCTTCTCTCTTGCACTCCTCCACCTCCGGTGAGTCCCTTTAATTTTTTCGTTAAAAAATAAATTTTGAGTTTTGTCAAGATGGTTTGATATTTCGGTTCCTTTTGTTTTGAGTGCAAAAACAAGTGAAAGGGTAGCCAATTTATTCTTCTGATATCTTCCTTTTTATTTATTTTTATTTTATTTTTTACTCACTAATGTATGTGCTGACACACTTTAGTCTCAGCCAATATCAACTAAAGTTTTGATCTTTTTCTTTGTGTTACAGTTTTTTTTTTTGTTTTTTTGTTATAGTTATTTAAGTCATACTAGATGGCAAATAGACTGACTTAGAGGGGAAGGAACTCTACAATTGCACTACAAAAGGTGATAAATTTCATTCTCAAAAGCTACATCAAATTACATTTTTATTTTAATCTTACAACATACAAAAAATGTGATAGTCTTTGCTAATCTACATTAATTTATATTTATTAGGATCGGTTAAGTGAATTGCCGGATCAAATTCTTGTCTCCATTCTGTCACTTCTGACTTTGAAAGAAGCACAGAGAGCAAGTGTCCTCTCTAGATTCAAGGTTCCTACCTCTTATGCGGATTAATTTGATGGATATGGCAAATAGAGAGCATAGAGCTTGCACTCGATTGCTTAAGATATTCAGGGCCGGCCCTGGGGTAAACCCAGCAAGCCCCTGGGCTAGGGCAACCCCTCACCCCAAGGCAACCAAATGGGAAAAAAAAATTTATACTATACATTAAAAAAAAAAAATTATTAGAGGGCAAAAAAAATTATTTAGAGGGCAAAAAAATTATTTAAAAGACAAAAATAAAAAATAATCATAAAACGGGAGGACCAAAAAAAAATTTTGAGGGCAAAAATAAAAATTAATCATATAAACCGGAAGAACAAAAAAAAATTAGAGGGCAAACATAAAAATTAATCATAAACCGGGAGGACCAAAAAAAAATTTAGAGGGCAAAAATAAAAATTAATCATAAACCGAAAGAACAAAAAAAAAATTTAGAGGACAAAAATAAAAATTAATCATAAACAGGGAGCGCAAAAAAGATATTTAGAGGGTAAATATAAAAATTAATCAGAGAACATCCCACAATCCAGCAGATCTAAGCTATAATCCAACACATACCAAAACTAAATCCAACAATAAAATATCACAACATACATAACCGGCAAAACACGCTGCCAAACGTGCGAAAAAAAAAATCCCTAAATTCACAGAAAAATCCCAAATCCCTAAACCAACAGACCAACAAGGCAACAAATCACCTGAGATTCCAGTAACCACCGGTCCACCTTCCGCCGGCACAAAGAACATCCCACAGATCAGCATCTCACGTGGATTTGTACCGTTATTTTCTCTTCGGTGAGGTCTCAGCCTGCTCAGCCGGCAGCCAGCCACCGCTGGTCCGCCATGCTGCCCACGCATGAAGAAAGAGAGCTGCGCACGGAGGCATCTCACGCCGTCACATGGCACGCGCAAGCCTCACGGCTTTTCCGGTATTTTTCTCTCTCAGATATGTTGTTTTGAAATAATGAAATATGAGATAGGCTAATAGCTCTGCTTTAATGCTTTTACTCTTTTACTGGGCCATTGGCTCAGTTTTGTTTTTTTTATTTTTTTTTTCGGTGGATAACTATGCACTGATGCACATATGCCATTACTTTAATGGCTTTACTGGGGTTGGGGTCCGAAGTGGTGGGTCAGTGATTCAGTTCAATGCATGTGCACTGACTGTTTGCTTTAACCTTTTTTTTTTTTAATTGTTTTTTATAAATATATTGTGATTTGTGTAAGTGTGTGTTTATGATTATTTATTTTATATTTATTTGATATTTTGAATGTTGTGTTATTAAGTATTTATTTGAAACCTTAAATATTATGTTGTTGTATGTGAATATTGTGTGGTTGAGTATTTATTTAAGACTTTAAATGTTGGCATGTGTGGTGTGGTTGTGTTTGTATTGACCAAATATTGTAGACTTGTAGTGTTATTTTTACTCTTTGGATGGGAGTGTTGCGCATTAAATTTATTTGTCTGTATTATGTTTTTATTTTTATTTTTTTATTGGAGCATAATAGTGTTATTAACACTAAAACATTTTTTAGTTAAAAACTATTAAACCTAAAATAATATTAATAGGTATTAGTTTAGATTTTTAGGAGTGTAGTATAATTTTTTATTATTTGAACGAGATTGTAATATCATATAGGTTGTAGGTACTAGGTACTATGACGAAGAATGAAGTTTGACAAGAACAGAGTGAGGTCTTGAAAACAATATTATATAGTAAAAATATAGCCGTCAATGGCTTTTGTGTGTGGATGTAGGTCTTCATGACCGAACCACGGTATTTTTTTGTTCCACTCTCTCTACTCTCTACTATTATTGCTTTTTATTTTCTTACATACTATAACCGGTTAAAAGTACAATGTAACCCTGATTTTGTATAAATTTTTTTTTTGGACTTTATGTTATTTTTTTTAATATTAAATAATAAGTAGGGCAACCAAAATTAGGATAGGGCAACCAAAATTAGGCCGGGGCTGGGGCAACCCAACTCTCGGGGCCGCCCCTGAAGATATTGTACCCGGAAACGCCTAAGTTTGTTAGTTGGGTTAATCATATATTGAGATTACATCCATGTCAAACTATAGATGAGTTTGGAGTTTGGTTTGACCTGGGTGAGAAATTCAAATCGGAAATTGACTCTAGATAAGCTTTTCACTCAGAAAGAAAGCTAAAAAGCTTTCATTGGATTTCACATCTATTTTTTGGAAGTATGCAGAATTTTATTATACTTTTACTAGTGAGTTTCTGCATAGCTTCAGTCTTACTTCCTTAACAGACCTCTCTTTGATTTCTGTGGAAGTGACTAGAGAAGTTCTCGAATATGTTTTATCTAATTGCCCATTCCTTGAAAGATTACATGTGGAAAACTCAAAGTCTCTGTTGATGGTCATTCCTGCGAGGCCAATGGCTAATATAAAGCTAGTAACCCAATAGGCCCAAATGCAATGGGTTTGGTCCAAAATGAAGCCCAATTTAGGGCCCACAAACTTAGACCAATCACTAATGTAAAGTAGTTGGCCTAACTTCCAATTCATGGCATCTGAGCCTAAATGCAATGGACCTGTCATAAAACAAAGTCTAATGCAAAGGCTCAACAACAAATGGGCCCACAAGGCCCATAAGCCCATCAAAAGGATAATGCAAATCCTTGGGTTTTATTGGGTACAAAGCCTAACGCAAAGGTCCCAAAACCAACAAATAGGCCCACAAGGCCCATAAGCCCATCAAAAGAAATTCTCATGCAGCATAACAATGCCCAATTAGTAATTAAATCTTAAATCATTTAATCGCTTTATCCAAAAAACAAAAAAAAAACCAGTGGGACCAATACGTACTATAACTCTTATCTAAATGTTAATACAAAGATTATCAGACAAATACCACATACACACAATCATAAAGAATATTCCTTCTGAAAGTCCAAACTCAAAAGAGATTTCAAGAAAATTTGAAATTTGTGAGATTGAGGACCAATGACCAAAAACGAATAAAAGATATATGTATGATCAAAATGGTTATTATTCCATTTTATCATTTTTATATGAGTCCCATAGGCCGTACAAATTATTGTATGGTTTGGGTCTTGTTAATCCAATATGTCAACAAAGAAGGCCCAAGGGTCCAGTTATATAGTCTCAGGTTGACAATTGCACTCCCTTCTATATCTCAGCAGCACGTGAGCTAGGACAATGGACTGTGATTCTTGTGAAACAGATTTTATGCTTTGTTAAGCCTCCAAGGACCTCTTGTAGCCTTTTGACTAATGCATGTAAACAGTAAACTAATTGCTAGGGTATGTTTGGGATGGAGAGAGAGGACAAGAGAGTATAGGAGAAAGTTCATGAAATATACTATTTTTAGTATATTCCGGTCGTATTCTCCTCCCTTCTCTCCTTTTATATCCTTCCATCCAAACATAGGGTTACGACTTAGAAGCACAACTTCAAACCCTATAAAAGCAATACTGGCTTACATGTATATACCCAACACCTATAAGTAAAAAACCAAGTAATCTTACCTGGATTTGTAACTAGTAACAGTAAAGGAGATTTCATTCTTAAGCCAACATTTCCAGTGACAAGACACAGTGAAGCCCCCAACATAAGAATCAATTTTTTCTAAGACTCTTTATCCCACATCAGAAGAATTCCTTCTGCTGTATTGATAGCATTCAGAACCTCCCAACCCACATACATGTTCCCCCATAGACTTCTAATAATCTTCAGGTCCATCGCAGCTAACTTCGTTTCCTGAAGACAGACTACGTCCCCCTTCCAATCCCTTAAAAGATTTTTCACAAGTTCTCTCTTTCGAGGATTATTCAATCCTCTAACATTCCAAGACAAGATTCTAAGCTTCATAAAAAACTATACAACCCATCCACACCAGACCACCACCAGATGAAGTACAAGCATTAGTCACCTTTCTTCCCTCATAATTCACTGAGGAAATTAGGTTTCGTAGCTCTCGCTTACCTTTCTTCGCCGTTTCTGTTGGACCCCATGGACAAGTCATCTGCCTCATTCGCTTCCTTTCGGTATCAATTCGGCACAGTAAGGAAATACATTCATTCTCAAAGCCCTTCATAGCCATACCCACTAATTTGCTGAATCCTTTATATTTTTGTTCAACCTAAACCGACATGACTTCCTCCAAAGAAAGTGTATCCCCTGTATAATTCTGAGTGAAAACAGAGAAGTCTACAGGGTCAAGTCTATCTAATGGAACACAAGAGAGTGGGCTTTAATATTCACCTAACATATACTGCTTAACATTGTATAGAAACAAGGACCTCGGCATTGACCCACTCTTCCATGGTTCCTCCAACATGCAACTCTCTGTAGTCAGCTCCTTCGTCGCACAATTATTATCAAAAGGGTAAGTCACCAGATGTAAAGGAACAAAATCCTCTTCCACCGATGGACCTTCAGAATTGAGCGATGAGCTTTCTACACCCCATACCTCCCTTGATTGGTTGACTTCAACCATGGTAAGCTTCATCGGAAGCACCGCCTGAGGTAACACCTCTAACGAGTCTCGAATCGGACTATCATCACCGGTACCATCAAGATGCCCACCACTGATGCCATCCTCGAACCCAGCCGAGACCAGCGCCGGAGACTCTCCTTGGTATTCCAGGTCTGAGGCACCCTCCTCGACAAAGGAGACTCGGGTCGTTGACTCGAGAGTAACTCCCTTGGTGCCCGAGGCTTCACCTATACAAAAATGAGAGCCCAAATTTGACTTAACCCTTGCCGATTGCGCTAAATTCCCCTTCTCCCTTGTCTTTGCCTGTTGGGTTTCTGAAATATTGGGTGTAGGCGGAGGCCCACTAGGAGCCTTATTACTTTCTTTAAAGATCTTAGGCCCATTATGAGAGCCCAGACTAGTCCACTTAACTTCTCTGCATGAGCCCTCGTTTAAAGTGATACGGAGCGTTTTGGATTTGGGTTTCCAAGCAAAGTGTGACAATCGGGTCGGGCGAGGTGCCTTATTGTCCATAAGAACATGTTGCCTAAAATCCCTCTTCTCTCCATCACTTCCCATAATGGTTTTGGGACTTGGCGCGAATCTCGCAAAATCCTTAAATACCTGTGATTTACATGATTGCCGAGATTGAATCCAGCGACTGTTACAATCTTCAGGAATCCCTACCGCCAGCTTCCCCTCATCGGCAGTGCGTCTAGGTATTTCGAGACATTGGTCTAATACCGCAATCTCATAGAGGAAGAATTTATGTACCTGAAATTCAAACAACGAACCACCTAGCGCCACGCCAGCCATCATGAATTCTGATGTTACCCTGATGAGTACCACTATGATATTCCGATACATCTAAAAACCTCCCACCATGATTAGAGAGGCAACTGATCTCAATTACTCTATAACCATCCCGAAAAAACTAAAAAAATCCTTCCAAAGTACCGTTCGAGTTACGTAATTTCAGAATCACGTTCACTACCCACCATAAACCTCCTAGGACAAGCCACATGGAACCGTGGAATCTACCCCTACATTCCATAATATGATAAGGATCCACTCGACCCCCATCAAAACCCAATGTGAAGGTTTTGGAATCGATAATAAAAATATTCCCGCCCTCCTCAAATTTGACCTTTCTGGTTGCCCTCAGGCCTTGAACATGAGTGCTATGGTCCAATGGTGTTCATGGAGGTCTAGCTGTTTGTGAATCGATAGGTTGGTTTGGGCCACAGTGTCGTGTGATAGGTAGGAGGTTAAACTGCCTAGGCCGTCGGTGGCCAAGGGGGTGCCAAAAGGCGGGGAGTATTCCCAACCACTGATGAAGCCATCGGATTACCTCGTGGGACTAGCCTGGCGGCTGGGTTGGCGCCTACCAGAGGTTTTATGGACTAGCGGCGAGTCCTAAGGGCTCTTTGTTAGGATGGTTCCTCCATCATAAAAAAAAAAAAAGAAGGTTAAGTCGCCTCTAGGAATTGCATTCAAACAAGATACAAGACCGTTAAACATATACAGTAAAATTTACACAACTGCAGATCCTATCATCAAACTGCCCCGAACAGTTATTATATACAGTAAAGATTCAAACAAACTTCAGATCCAATCCTATTTCTTGGATTTAAGCTGTTTTAGTTATAATTCAAGTATTCATCACATTAACCTAAAAAAAATATATATGTTGCTGCCACTATAGCCATCTAGAAAGGAAAAGCCAAATTTCATTCACATGTGAGATATTTGGTCATGCACAATGAAATTGAAGTCATTTGAATTGAAATAAGACTTTACAATTCAATTTCTTTTAAGCTCTTTGCACTCAATTATTGTAATAGAAAGCAGCTACCCTAATTTTAACGGAATTGTACCTTTTCCAGAGATCGCGGTGGGATTTGGAGGGTAGAGAATGGCAGAGGCGGTCCATCTCGATGCAGAGGGATTGGATGTGGGTCAGGTCTCTTTTGATTGATGAAGATAGGTATGGGAATTGGGACTCCATTGAAACACCGGTTGAGTACTCCAGACGCTCAAGTTGCTCCAGCGCATCTCTAGTTCTCAATTGTACCTTTTTTGCATTCTGGTATATTTCTGATAGCGTATTACCTCCTCCTCCTCCTCCTCCTCCTCCTCCTGCTGTTGTTGTTGCTTCCATTTCCACCAACAAAGAGAGAGACGAGTTGAAAAGTTGAAGTGGATGTGGTTTGATGGGATCTGGATACTGGGGGTTTGGAAGTTTGTAAAACACTTTCAGACCTTCTCACGGCAGCTGTGAGAAGGTTTCATTGGGACTGTCTCTGATTGGGTCTTTATTCAAATTTTGTGTGAACAAAACCCTCAGATTTCAACCACATATTCTCAAATTTGAAGGAACTCTTACCTCTTGCCATCCCACCAGCCTCCACAAGGAGAGGGCTATGATCCGAAAGAGGCCTAGGCAGCAACTTTTGAGATACATCCGGAAAATGCTCATCCCAATCCACTGATACCAGAACCTTGTCAATACAAGACATGGAAGGCTGATCCGACCCACTGCACCAAGTGTACAGCCCACCATTGAGCGGCAAATCCACAAGGTTATTAGAGTCTATAAAATCAGAAAAGTTTATCATCCCCTAACTGAATCTTTGGCAACCCAACAGTTCTCTTGGGAATCGAATGACGTTGAAATCACCAAATAGACACCAAGGGGAGACCCATCTGATAGCGTATTACCTCCTCCTCCTCCTGCTGTTGTTGCTGCTTCCATTTCCACCAGTAAAGAGAGAAGAGAGGGGTTGAAAAGTTGAAGTGGATGTGGTTTGATGGGATCTGGATACTGGGGGGTTTGGAAGTTTGTAAAACTCTCTCAGACCTTCTCACGGCAGCTGTGAGAAGGTTTCATTGGGACTGTCTCTTATGGGGTCTTTGTTCAATTTTTAATATGGATCATGCTTCACTACTTTACTTTTTGTTGGGCTAAATTAAGGCCCATTCTTCTCTCGTGCCATTGAATAATTTTGTTATATCCATGTTCAAACTGGCTTTGTTGTGTCTTGTTGAGAGGTAAGCCCAGCAAGACCTTGGGCTTGGGCAACCTTCTCAAAGGGCAACAAATCTGGACTAGGATGGCCCAGCCAGCCAATTTTTTTTTTTTTTTTACTTTATACCTTAGCCCATCTAAAAAAAAATATTGTTTTAGCTCATCACAATTTGATAGCAAACAAAACAAATAAAAAATTTTGTGAATAGACAATTTTTCAATCATCCTCTTTTTATTTTTATTTTTTGCTTTTTGGAAAAGCCTTACCCGCTCCTCTCTCTTCTTCTCAAGTACAACTCAAAAGTTCTTTTTTTTTTTCTTAGTTCTATACTTCCATCCAATTCCAATCCACGGACCACAATTGACTAATCCACAAGATAATAAGAGATTCAAGAGCCACTCTAATTTTTATTTTATTTATACAATTCAAGCTAAAACAATGTAACATTGATTTTGCATAACAAAATTTTGTTGACTTTTATTTTTTATTTTTTATTTTTCATATTTAATAATAAATAGGCAAACAAAATCCGGACGGGTTTGGGTAACCCAAACCTCGTTTAGTCGTTGATGGGCACTTCTGATTTTAGTTGTTGTTTTTATGTGTCAATAAAACTCATTTTGATACATCGAGAATCTTGGAAATAATGTCATGGTTTCGTCAAAGAGGTTGGTGTATGTGTATCTAAATTAGGTGATCTATACTGTTTAATGTTACTTAAAACTTTTTGTTGTAAGATATAAGTAACATCATCCCATTTGCCACAATGCGAACAACAACTCATTACCAATTAGAAGATTTAGAAAGAAAAAAAAACCTTGCTAATGTCCACATATGACTGAACTACTATATGCCTTACGGTGATAAGAAGTGACTTCTGTCTAGTGTTTTTATGTACTGATTCATCCCAGTGTCTTGTACAATGCATTAAACGGAAGCTAAATCTATGGTGATAAACTACCACGTGTCACTTAATAAAGACAAAACAACATCAAATCTAACAGAATTGATGAAACAATAATGCTTAAAATGAATGTTAATGCATTTTAAGAATTTTCAACATATAAGTCATCTTCAATCAATAATGGACACAACAAATTATTGACAAGCTCACTCAAAAGATTACAATAGGAGCACATTGCAACAATCGGCTTCAATATCAAAACCAAATTGCAATCTCCAAAATTGAAAAAATTGGGGAAGAAATTTCCAGGTATATCTTTCCCCTCTTCATACAAATACAATCGTATGTCTTCAAAGCAATCTTTAAGCATGCGCACTTCTCTGTATATTCTTTTTTCTTTTTTCTTCTGGTAGACCATTATTTCCTTCAATCTGTACCTTAGAATGCCTACTGTAATACTTGAAAATAATGAGAGCTAATTAGTATCTAGAAATATTCCTGCCATAACAAAAAATGGCACATGGGCATACTCGTTTCACCAAAGATATTTAAGACTTGATCACACCAAGTTTGGCCGCTTGGAGGGATACGGAGTGCTTGGTATTACCAATATGAAGACTATGTTCACCCATTGGAATTCTTCGAATTCCAGACCTATCCACAACACTAAGGTACTTGCAAACATGAATATTAATTAGGACTCGATGTTGAGCCCTTGCTGGAACATGTACTTTCTCAAAGGCTACCAATTGTTTGTGTGGAGCCCAATGCCCGGCAGGTGGTGTAGAAAATACTAGCAAACTGTGAGAGCCATCCTTGGAGCCTATGTTTTTCACGTTTACTTGCACGCCTAGAGAGAGCCTATTACATTTTGTATGTGTCACCCTGATTGCCTTACCTGATATGGTTGTGTTACCACGAGCATGGCGGCCATAAAGAGGGATAGAAACCACAGTTGGAGCACTAGCTATGGTGTGAACAAATTCTGTACCCAAATGGGTACACCACTGGACCTTTGTAAAATCTGTAGGTTCTTCCTGGGTAGGATTTGCTTGACCTCATTGCCATGGTTGTCATTGGCAAATTTGTAAGATAATCTTGTGGGTACCATGTCATAGGCAACCCACCTCCTGTAAAGCACATAAATGTTATGTCATAAAAAATTTTAAATAATGTAACACTACTTGCACATTTAAATTTATAAGATCCAAACCGTGAAATTAATGAAATGTAAAGAATTTTACTTTTTTATCTTCAATAGTTGGGGAATGGATTCGAACCTTAAATGCCTCTATTGAAAATACTTGAAAGTGCCACTTGAAATACTAAATTCTTCGCTAAAAAAAGAAAAGAAAAAGCAAACCTGGATTATATGCTCCAAACAAGATATCAGCAATGGCAGCACCTCCGGCTTGGCCTGGGTAACCAGCCCATAAGATGGCACCAATGCGTGGATCATTCTTAGCAAAAGCCAAATCAATAGGCCCACCAGACATCAAGACCAATATAGTTGGACCCTTAGAGGCTGCGGCTACCTTAGATACAAGCTCTTGTTGGCGCCCTGGTAACAAGAGTCCAGCCCTGTCTTTGAATTCTGCCTCAATAGATTGGTCAAGCCCAATCACTAAAACTGTTGCATCTGCTTGACTAGCAGCGTTAACCGCTTCACCAAAGAGCTTGTTAGTGGTGCAAGCTACATCATCGCAGCCCTGTTGGTGAATTGTCTTTGCGTACTTCCCAATTCCTTGCAGGGGAGTGGTGTATCCACATGCAACACCTAGTAGTACAGCACCGAAAGTACAATTGATGTCCCATCCCTATGTAATATAAAATATATCGCATAAAGATCTAGCAAGATTAAGCACTGGGAGAGGAATAGAGAATCATCACCCAGATTTAAGCAAAACATTTTAGTATCAAAATGCTAACAAGAATTTTACAATCACTGAATTGAATATTCATTAAGATAATTACAGAAAGGAAACAACAACCTGAATCTCTGAATCACAAAATCCAGCAATGAGAGTTTGAGACTGATGAAATTGTCAATTCAACGGAAAAAATATAGCCAAAATTAAATACTAGTATATTCTATAGCTCACTTACGGCGAAAACTTCCCATCAACCAACTTAAAACATCCAATTTCATATGTCCATATGGGTGTGCCCTCCCAAATCTGGAAACACAATATAGCAACATACAATAAGCACTTTGAGAACAACATATCAGCATCAAGAATTAAAAAGCCAGAAACTTACATCCCACACAATAGTTCGCCCATCATACCCAGCACTCATAGCTATCCGGGGATTGAAAGGATGAACATCCAAAACATAAGACTAGCAAGAATCCAAAAATTAAACAGTAAGCCATGAAAGCAAAAATAATAATAATAATTTAAATTTAGATGACAAAATAATAATCGATATCATGTTTATTGAAATCTACCTATGGCATGTACAAAAAATTAAGACACCACTTACAGATTCAGTGTGACCCGTCAAAGAGTGAACTAAGCTACCATCAACAGCATTCCAAACACATATTCTGCAATCTGCATAGTTACGTACCAAAAAGAAAACAAAGACAAGTCATAACCCAAAATAGGTTACATAAAATGATTCTATTCTGTGTAATTAGAAGATGTGCAAATCCTTAATAGACTATTCATAAGAAAAGCAAGATGAATTATTGGGGATCCAACCCACACCCCACCACAGCCAACAAGGGCAAAAAAAAAAAATGAATGAATTGCTGAGTACTTATCAAGATAAAGAAGATGACTAAAAGGAAAACTACAATTCTTAATACAAAATGCTAAGTTGCTTGATTTTGGGAGGCACAAAAACTGACTGCAGCTAAAATTCATGAAATGGTAGAATAGACATCTTTTAACTAAAAGATGCTAGAGGTGGAACTAATTGAAAACGAGAGAGTACAAAGTATCTACAATCGTTCAGTCATGTGCAAGGGAGGCCAACGAATTCACTATAAAAAAAGAGTGATCTGCTACAAGGATAACAGAGAAGCCAAAACAGCAAGAAATTACCAAACACAAAATGACATGATGGCTTACAATTTAACAGGGGATGTGGCTGAAGATAAATCATGATGGAAAATAACTGCCCCTGAAATTATCCTCAAGTAATTTGGATTTAAGGCTATATTGAGGTAAGATGCAGGACAGGTACACATAAGAGGGTCCTATCTTAATAAATTTCTTTCCAGTAAGGTAAAGATTCAACTATATTAAGTACTTTACCCATGATAGCTGCAAGCACAAAGCGGTTATCCAGACTCCATACAATCATATTAACACCACGGGGGGTTGGAAGAAATCTCTGACGTGGGCCTCCTCGAGGAGGTTGTGGAGGCAGTGGAGGAGGTGGAACTTTTAGATGATATGCCCGTGTCCAACGTCCAACTTTTCCCTAAAATGAAGAGAGGGAGAGAAATCAAGTTTGTAGAAATATTTTGTTGAATATATTCGGTATGTTATTCTCTCTTCTCACTATGAGGTAGATTATATAGATGTACAATCGATCTAAATAAGAAAAAAATTAATCATGGCTAATTACACGATTAACTCCTATAATTAAGCTATACATATATATACTAACAACACTCCCCCTCAAGCTGGAGAGTAGATATCAATGACTCCCAGCTTGCTACAAATAGAATCAATGGCATCCTTAAGAAGAGCTTTAGTGAATATGTCTGATAGTTGACTTCCAGAAGATACAAACGGTGTGATGATGTCTTTCGATTCCACTTTAGAACGAACAAAGTGACAAGCAACTTTGATATCCTTGGTTCTTTCATGGAAAACTGGATTACTAGCAATATGAATGGCTGCTTGATTGTCATAGTAAAGAGGTGTCGGACCTTGTGTTAAGAGTCCGAATTCTTGAAGAACAGTTCTCAACCAGGTTAACTCACAAGTGGTATGGGCCATGGCACGGTACTCTGCTTCAGCACTAGAGCGAGCCACAACTGACTGCTTCTTACTTCTCCAAGTGACAAGATTACCACCTATGAAAGTGCAATAACCAGTGGTAGATTTTCAATCTGAAGGTGACCCTGCCCAGTCAGCATCAGTATAACCTTCAATGCGGAGATGACCAGATGATCGATAAAAGAGACCATGACCTGGAGCATTTTTGAGATACTTCAGGATGCGTATGATTGCATTCATGTGAGGAACTCGAGGGCTGATCATAAATTGACTCATAACACTAACTGCATAAGAAATATCAGGTCGAGTAATGGTTAGATAAATAAGTTTACCCGCAAGTCTGCGATAGGTGTCTGGATCATCAATAAAGTCACCCTCATCTAGCATCAATTTTAAATTGGACTCCATTGATGTAGCAACAGGTTTGGAGCCAAGATAACCTGTGTCTTGCAGAATATCAAGGGTATATTTTCTCTGGGATAAGCTTATTCCTGCTTTTGATCTAGCAACCTCAATACCAAGAAAATAATGAAGCTTACCCAAGTATTTAGTGAGAAAACTCGAGCTGAGATGATCAATCAAAATCTGGATACCTTCCTTGTCACTCCCAGTAATGACGATATCATCCACATAAACCACAAGTATCACAATACCAGTTTTTGTCTTCTTAAAGAAAATAGAGTGATCAGCTTGGCTCCGAGTCATACCATGAGAAACTACTGCCTTACTGAATTTGTCAAACCAAGCACGGGGAGATTGTTTGAGGCCATAGATAGACTTCTTCAGATGACACACATACTCCCTCTTGGACTCAAACCCAGGTGGTTGAGCCATGTACACAGTCTCATTAAGATCACTATGCAGAAAGACATTTTTGACATCAAGTTGGTGAAGTGGCCAATCAAGATTAGCAGCCAGAGATATAATGATGCGAATAGAGTTCAGTTTGGCAACAGGAGAAAATGTCTCAGTGTAATCAAGACCATAAGTTTGAGTAAAGCCCTTAGCCACAAGACGAGCTTTCAAACGATCAACAGTGCCATCAGGATTTTGTTTAACTGTAAAAACCCAACGACAGCCAATAATAGATGTACCTGCAGGTTTATGAACGAGATCCCAAGTATGATTCAAGTCTAAAGCATGCATCTCTTCTTCCATGGCCTTACGCCAACCAGGGTGAGAAAGTGCTTCCCTGTAGGACTTGGGAACAACAATAGATGAGACTGACAAAGAGAATGCTTTAAAAGAAAAAGACAAATGATCAAAGGAAACAAAGTTAGAGATAGGATGGTGTGCTTACTCTTTACGAAGGGCAATAGGAAGATCAAGATCTGAAGTAGACTGAGGAAGAGGTGGATCTGCAGACGTTGAGGCGGACGAGGGAAGCAGTGGAGGGGACTTTACTAGTGGTGGAACGAGAGGTACACCCTGATGTCGGCGACGAACATAAACCTGAGAGATAGGTGGAGCCTGTGGAGAAAAGGGAATAGGTGTAGGAATAACAGGACTAGAGAGGATAGATTCCTGTAACTGTCCTCTTGAGGAGAATAATAAGGAACATCCTCAAAAAATGTCACATCAGCACTAACAAAGTGTTTTTGTAAGGAAGGATTGTAGCACTGATAACCTTTTTGAGTGCGAGAATAACCGAGAAAGATGCACTTGTGTGCACGAGGATCAAGTTTGTCTCGACTAGGATTGAGATTATGGACAAAAGAAACACAACCAAAGACTTTGAGGGGAACAGAGAAAGGACTCTTATCAGCAAATAAAATCTCAAAGGGAGACTTACCTTTGAGAACACGAGAGGGCATTCTATTCAAAAAATATGTAGCAGTAAGAACTACATCTGCCCAATAAAGTTTAGGAACATGCATTTGGAGCATAAAAGCACGAGCAATAGCTAGAATGGGCCCATTTTACGTTCAACAATGCCGTTTTGTTGAGGAGTACGAACACAAGATGTTTGATGAATAATACCCCTAGATGTAAGAAATTCTTGAAATGAACTTTCTGTATATTCATGAGCATTGTCAGTTCGGAAAGCAAGAAGTTTGGCATTAAATTGATTGGAAATTTCAGCATAAAAAGATTGAAAATAGCAAACAATTGAGATCTATCTTTAAACACATACACCCAAGTTAAACGAGAATGATCATCAATAAAAGTAACAAAATAACGCGCACCACATAAACCAGTAGTGCGAGCTGGTCCCCAAACATCAGAATGGACCAACTCAAAAGGATTTAAACATGGCTCACATTACGAAGTTTAAAAGTAGCTCTATGATGTTTACTCAGTTCACAAGTTTCACAATTAAAGCTAGAAAAATCAGATAAAGATGGAACTAATTGTTGAAGATTGAGGGACGAGGGGTGTCCAAGACGGCAATGCCACTGATTTGGAGAGACTGAAAACGTAGAGCAGATGGAATCGAAGTGTGAAACGGTCGAAAGTAGAGTCTATCCTTCTCAATGCCCCCACCAATCATCCTCTTCGTCTTTAGATCCTGAAAGACACAATAAGATGGAAAGAAGGCAATAGAACAATGTAAGGCAACGGTAAGCTTGTGAACAGATAATAAATTAAAAGGAAACTCAAGTAAGTATAAGACATTGGAAAAGGTGAGATTAGGAGTGCTAACAGTACCTATCCCTTGGACCGGGGTTTTAGTGCCATTAGCAACAGTGACAGAAAAAGGAGAACAAGGATTCAAAATATTCGAAAGAAGTGAAGAATTACCAGTCATATGATCAGAAGCTCCCGAGTCGATAACCCAAGGAGGACTAGATGATGAATGAAGACAAGTGTTACCTGAGGCGACTATGGAGGAGGATGAGGCACGTTGGAGAATTGAATCATACTCAGCCTTGCTTATAAGAACCTGCTCCTCAGAAATAGGGGTGGAGTTATCCCCATCAACAGTAGCATGATTAGCCCAAGCTGGTTTGCCATGAAGCTTCCAACAGAAATCAATTGTGTGGTTAGTACGACCACAATGAATACATTTCCTAGGGCCGCGGCCACCACCACCACTATGACCACCTCGGCTACCACGACCATTATGGTTACCCCGGCGAGAGCTATGATCACCACGCTCCCCCTGAGGAGTATCATAATGCCTAACAAGAGCAGATCACTCGTCTTTGACACCAGAAGATGAGATAGCTGCTTTTCTAACTCGAGCATAAGTCTCACGAACAGTAGGTATGTCCTTTCCAGATAGGATCTGAGAGCGAATGGGATCAAGGTTTGACTTAAGACCAGATAAAAACTTAACAACTCGAAATTCTTCCCTGGTACTTTTGCTATTTCTGCAAGTCAGTGGACAATGGTTGATACACATTAAGTTCATCCCACATACCTTGGAGAAGAGAGAAATATTCCTCAATTGAGCGATCACCCTGCTGGAGAGAGAACATATCTTGATAAAGCTCATGAATTCGAGTAATATTTTCTTCAGAAGAATACATGAGATGTAGTGTATCCCAAATATCCTTAGAAGATTCCAAGTACGACACATTGTTGAATACATCGGGTTTCAGGCTGTTCCATAACGAAGTCATAATCTGTGCATCCTCTTTGATCCACTTAGAAATTTTGGTGGCATCAGTGGGTTTGGTAGTCGTTAGATATGATTCTTTGCCACGACCAGTCAAGAAAACGAGAACAGCACGTGACCACTGAAGATAATTGGAGCCCTTTAATTTGGTACTAGTCATAGAACCAAAGAAAAGAGAATCCTGCAAATCTTTAGTGTCACCCATAATAAGAGAATAAAGGTAATAGAGTAGAATAACTAAAAAAAAAAAGTATCTAGCTGCTCACACCAAATAACCTAATAGAACTAAGCAGTGGCCAAGATAGTGCAGTAAATAACCAAGCTTGCAGATAAGACAAAACAGCAAATAGTATCTTAACCAACAGTCAAAAACCAATCTGAAGATAAAAGAAACAAAAACAGCAGAAACACGATACCCAAACCAACTGAGAAGACCGAAAGCCACCAAAGGGAGAAAGGCATCGGCGAGGCCTGGCGGTGTTGGAGGAGCAACCAAGACCCACTAGCGGCGCGAGACCCACGGTGAGATTGAGACAGAGAGCTGGAGTTCCAAAGGGAACCGAGAGCTGGTGGAGCAAGAGGAGCAACCGAGACGCCGATATCGAGGTCTGGCGGTGCTGGAAGAGCAACCAAGACCCACCGAGTCTTATGGTGCGAGAGGAAGCTGAGATGGTGAAAGCCAAGATGCCGAGAGCAATCGCAAGGCTAGGTGAAAGCCAAGAAGCTGAGGGGATGCCGAGATCGTCACCGACGACGCCTGGAGAGCTGATACGGTGCGAGAGGAAGCCGAGATGGTCACCGGCGAAACCTGGTGAGCCGATAACCCTAATTTATTTATTTATTTATTTTTATTAGGGTTTTCAAAAAGAACAGGTAACCTGCTCTGATACCATGTAGAAATATTTTGCTGAATATATTCGGTATGTTATTCTTCTCACTATGAGGTAGATTATATTTATATAGATGTACAATCGATCTAAATAAGGAAAAAATTAATCATGGCTAATTACACGATTAACTCCTATAATTAAGCTATACATATATATACTGACAACAAAGTTCAACATGCTACATGTTTTCTATTTTGCTGGAGATTTTCCTTTGCCGCTGGCAGAGGCAGAGGCTGCTTGGCAGGCTTGGGCAGCTAACTTGCATATTTCTGCAAGCTCTTCAGGGGATTTTCCTGAAAGGAAATTTGGGATGGATGGCTGGTCTTCAACTTGTTTTATTTCTGGGAATTCATCAAAGACAAAGTTAATGATTCTGTCTCTGTCAAAATTATCCCAACATTTGACTGCGAAATTCCTGATTAAAATATTGTTTTTAATCTGGTAACTCCATTTAGCAATCCATGGGACCTTGTATTTGAAGCAGAACAGCAGAACTGGGGGAAATCTGTTAATATATTCTGTGCACCTGTACATTTGAACAAACTGGTTAAGAGCCTGTCTGATCGTTCTAGTGCTCAGAGGGGGATCTTGTTTATTCTTGGGGGGCACTGTGTTCCATAGAGTATCTGGGATGATCTCTGTTTGGGCACCATGCTTGGACCACCATTTTAAGAACCACATTGGTGGCTGACATTCTGGTTTAGTAAACTGGAACTCCTTGTTGAATTGGATGAACCAGGAATGGGACATATCAGGATATTGGATGAGTAGTATTTGGTACCACGCATCAATATAATCATAATAATTGTACTCAATAGAATGATTTTTTAGGGGCTTGGAATGCCAAGGATGACCCCACTCTCTCAAATGAGTAAATTTAATGATTTCTATCTTATGGTAAAGGATATGATTTTTAGTGGCTGGGGTTTTTCCAAAGATAGATTTTATTTCTACAGAACCTTCTTGTTGGAGGATGTTCTGATAAAATTGGATGGTTTTGTATGGAATAGAGGGGCAGTAATGCTGCTGGACTCCATCAGTGGGATGAAGGGGAAAATATGATTTTATTAATAGGAGGGGATCTTCAATCCTTCGGTGTTCGAACTCAATTGGAAAGAGTTTTTCTTCGAAGAGAAGGAAATAAGGGGAAACAGTTTTTTTGTTGTTTCTTTGTTTAATTGGGGCTGCTGGGGTAGCAGGAACAATCTTTTTATTGAACGGGTCATAAGGTTCGACCAGGGCTTTAGCAAAGGAAGAACTGCTTTGGATAGGTTTTCCTAGGGATACCATCCTGGAGGAGGATGATGGGTTATTTTGGGAAGAGGCTTGTTGGGGATTGTACCTAACAAGTTGGCTCGGGGTTACCAATTCTGGCTTTATTTCTGGGAGCTTATTGGGTGGAATTTTTAGAACAACTTTCTCTCTAAAATATTCAAGCATTCATGTGTTGAAAGCCTTGAATTAGAATAGGTTGTCTACCAATTCCCCTACCCATATTAAACTTGTAAGCAAGCATGGACACTTCCAGCTTCTAATCCACTTGATTAAACACTTGTAATCCGTAAGTAATTACTTTCAATAAAGTAATTTCTTGAATAATCTTTTGCATTATCTTTTTACATCCCTTCTATTAAACTTGTTTTAATATATATAATTGGCTGGTCCAACCGCCTTAATAAATATCTTGTTATATTGTTATATATATATATCTTTATATATATATAATTGGCTGGTTCTACCGCCTTAATAATTATTGTTATATTGCTTCATTATATTAAACTGTCTTCATATATAATTGGCTGGTTCTACCGCCTTAATAATTATTGTTATATACTAATATATATTGCTTTATTATATGCGCTGCTTCCCCCTTTGGTATCAGAGCCAAGTTCATCTTCATCTTTTGTTGGTGGTTGTGTTAATATCTGTGTTGCTTATCTTCTTATTTTCTTGGTTATCAGTTCTTTGTGTTTTCTTCATAATCTTGATATTGTCTATCCCTTGCTATTAAACTATCTATCTCAAATCTGAGTACCCTCACCCAAACAGTGAGTCCTTTTTCCAAACAGTAAGTCCCGAGTATAGAGGCATGAGCGGTGGGCATGAGCGGACAGGGTATAGGAAGTGAGAGAACCTAGCATTTTAGTAAGAGAGGAAACATTAAAAAGATTAAAAAGATAAACATAATAAATTGATAAACTTGAAAATGTTTAATAAACTTCGCAGATCTAACTCAACTGTCAGCTCTAGATCAGGATCTAGTAGCTTGGCAACCTTAAGTGACATTGTCCATGAAGAAGATGAAACTCTTCCTCATTCTGAATCGGATCTCCAAAATTGGAGTCTTCCAAAAATTAATAAAAAAGAGGTTTATAGAACCTCATGGGCTGATAGTGTGTTCAAATTTGAGCACAAAGTAAAAACTGTGGAGCGAGCTTATGCTCTTAATAAAAATAAAGAAGAATGTCTCTTGTTCCGAAAATCAGAAATGAAAACATTTAAAAATAATGGTTTTAAATTCATCCACATAGGATTAATCCAAGTTGGAATTAAACCCCTCACTAGACGAGGAATCAATGCCTCTGTCTTATTAAGACTATTAGATGCTAGATTTACAAATGAAGATCAAGCACGTTTAGGCATGGTTGAAGCAAATGTCGGCCATGGTCCAATATGGTTTAATGCTAACCCAGATTTAACTATAAGTCTGGATGATGGTGCTCCTGAAAAAGCACTAACATTAAGAATAAATACTTCTGGATATCATATGATAGAAGGAAGTCGTCCTATTGCTTTAGTATACAGAATATACTATAAGCTGTTCAAAACAAATTTAAATCCTCAAGCTTTAATAAAAGATCCTAAAGACCAAACTCTACTGCTTCAAACTAGCAGAGAAGACATTAATGTTAATGTCCCCAAAATGATTAAATGGGAAGATATCAAACTTCCTGATGAATGGAATCTCCCAAAAGAGATGCCACCCACAATTCAAACCCCAATAAACATTGCTGAACAAGATAACTTAGAATCTGTTGTACAATACCACGATGGTACTGTAAAGATTAAGTTTGACCATAGCAAACCTAGAATACCTCCTTTAATAAAATATCAAAGTTCTAGACACTCATTTTCTGGTTCTTCTTCAACTAGTAAAAGAGACCAAGATCTAGAAAAAGAAAAGGATTTAGAAAAATATCTAAATGAATTAAATCTTAATAAACAAAAAGAAAAGAATAAAAACTTAGATATTAAACAAAAAGGTGTTAAATCAACATCTTCTCAAGTTGAATCAGCTTATTATACGGTTGATAATAATAATAATAATAAAACAAATGAAGCCGTTGGATCTGATAATGAATCACTAGAACCAACACCCTCAGAAATGTATGGTGAAGATAACCAATTAAATGTCATTAAAAAACCTTTTGAAATAAATTGGGAAATGTTAAATTCAGAATTTGATTCTGAGAAAAACAAGGGTCGTCGCGAAAAACATCGCAAAACCCACAATAAAGAAGAAAAACAATTAATTTATAATAAATGGAAAATAGTAATGCAAGATTTAAGAAGAGAAATTCACTTCTTTGATTTTGTTGATAATTACTATCCAAAACTCAAAAAATTAAATGTAGTTACTAAATCCCAATGGATAAAACATGACAAAACATCCGTTGAATCCTCCCATCCCCCAAAAGAAAGCATTCTAATAAACGTTGGAAAAGATGAAAAAAATTTAGTAAAAGCCTCCCCTTTTAAAATTCCTCCTACTAAGTCAGAAAAGGATGAAGAAAGAAAAATAATTGAACAAAATAACTATACCAATAAATGTTTAAATGTTATTGGTGATCAACTTGATAAAATTGAAACTAAAATTGATTCAATCAATATTGAGTCAAAACCAGTCAAAACAGACATTCCTTTAATAAAAACTCAAGAATTAAAGCCAAATCTAAGTCTTAAAACTAGTCAAACAAAAACTAGGGAAAAGATAGATCAAATGTTAAAAGATTTAAACAAAGTAAAGGATGAACCCTCTACTTCCAAATTAAATGTAATAAACAAAGACATAGTAACTATTGAAACATGTTCTTCAAACTCAGAAGCCACTTCTGATGAAGAAATTAATAAACTTGAAAAAGCCTTTGGGAAACTCCAAAGAATCTATAATAAAAAACCAAACCCAACAACTTTCACAAAAAATTGGTATCCAAGGCCAACACCTCCAGATATGCAATTTGAAGAAAGAAGTTTTCAGCACCAATTCTCGGTGTCTGCGGATAAACTTTATGAGTGGAACATTGATGGACTTTCTGAGCAGGAAGTTCTTAATAAACTCAGCCATTTAACTATGGTAGCTAATAGTTATATGACTAATCATCAATTAAATCACATTGAAATAGTTGATTTATTAGCCACAGGTTTCTCTGGAAAACTAAAATCTTGGTGGGAAAAACATCTCACTGAAGAATCTAGAGAATTAATAAAAAATTCTGTTAAAAGAGACGAAGAAGGCAATCCTCTCTTCGATGAAAGAATAGGAATGGGAATTCCTGATGGAGTTAATACTCTTGTTTTCACAATAATAAGACATTTTATTGGCCAACCTAGTAACATTACCTCTAGGATCCACGACCAATTAAGTAATCTTAAATGTCCAACCATGAGTGACTTTAGATGGTATGAAGATGTCTTTACCTCTAGAGTTATGCTAAGAGATGATAGTAACAAACCATTTTGGAAAGAAAAATTCATTGATGGTTTACCTAATCTTTTTGCCCATAAAATTAGGACAGTATTAAGCAACTCCAATGGGATCATTGATTATGATACCCTAACTTATGGAGATATAATAAGCACAATCAAACAAGAAGGTTTGAAAATGTGTATTGAACAACGTATTGCCAAACAGCAATATGATAATAAAAGAAAAGCTAAATATGAAATGGGAAACTTCTGTGAGCAATATGGAATCTCATCCATAGCTCCTTCCCAAAGAAAATATACTAAACATAAAAAAGAAAAATATAATAAACAAGGTAGGATTTGGAAGAAAAAGAAAAATTTTCAACCCAATGAATACTATAACAAAAATAAGAAATTCTCTAAAAAATCTAATAAAAATTATAAAAAATTTAATAAAAAATTTGATAAAAAGAAAACAAAATGTTTTAAATGTGGTAAATATGGTCATTTTGCTAATGACTGTAAAGTTAAACAAAAAATAAACCAACTCCAAATAAATGATCAAGAAAAAGAAGAATTATATAATCTTCTTGAATTAAGAAATACTGATAGTGAAAATGAAATATCACCAGATGAGATTGAATCCTCCTCTGATGAATATTCATCTTCATCGTCCTCAACCCCAGATATAAAATTTGGATGCACAGATAATTGTTGTGCAGATAAAAGAATAAATGTCATGTCTAAACAAGAAGAACAAGAAGAATTACTCCTAGAAGCAATAAGTAAAATTAATGACCCAGATCTAAAATCAAGCATGCTTCACAAACTTAGGAAAATGCTTAATAAAAAAGATGAAGTAAAAGATAATAAATTTCCTAAACCCACAATAAGCCTTTCAGAAACTCTTGAAAGATTTAATAAGCTTAAAACAAAGAAAGTAAGCCTTGAAGACTTACAACTTGAAATAAAACAAATTAAACAAGAAATCATCCAATTAAAAGATGTCAACAAACAACTTGAAGATAAAAATCTTAAATTGGAAAATAAAAATAATAAATTAGAAGACCGAGTATCTATCCTTGAACTCGATAAAATCTTCAAACCCATTAATAATCATGAATCTTCCTCTGAAGATGAACAACCCGAATCCTCTTATAAAAGATTAAATAAATCTGATGATGAGATTAGATATTGTAATCTCTTGAATAAAATTGCGCCAGTCAGATGGCACACATATGTTAAATTAATAATTGATGACTTTGAAATAGAAGTCATTGTTCTGGTGGATACCGGAGCTGACCTTAACTGCATTCAGGAAGGTCTAATCCCAACTAAATATTTTGAAAAATCAAATGAAAAATTAAGCTCTGCCAATGGCAGCAAAATGCAAATCAAATATGAGATCAATAATGCTCATGTCTGTAAAGACAAAGTCTGTTTTAAAACATCATTTGTTCTTGTTAAAAATATAAGTGATAAAGTAATCCTTGGATTACCCTTTATCCATTTATTATTACCTTTCACAACAGATGTGGATGGTATAACAACTGCTCCTTTTGGACAGCCTGTTAAATTTGAATTTCTTCAACAATTTGAAGAAAATGATATTAAAATGTTGCAAGATAATTTAATCTCACAATCAATTTGTCTGATTAAAAGTAAAGAAAAACATGTCAAATTCTTACAAGATGAAATTCATTTTCAAAGAATTGAAAGACAATTAAAATGTGAAATTCTTCAACAAAAAATTGAAAAATTCCAAAGCCAATTAAATCAAGAAGTTTGTTCCAGTCTCCCAAATGCTTTCTGGAATAGAAAAACTCATGTTGTTAAACTTCCTTACATTAAAGATTTTAATGAAAGAAATATCCCTACTAAAGCCAGACCTATCCAAATGAATCAAGAAATCATGGAATTTTGTAAAAATGAAATTAATGATCTACTTGAGAAAAAGATAATAAGGCATAGTAAATCTCCTTGGTCTTGTCCTGCCTTCTATGTTCAGAAAAATGCTGAACTAGAAAGAGGTGTCCCTAGACTTGTAATAAATTATAAGCCATTAAATAAAGTCTTGGAATGGATAAGATATCCAATTCCTAATAAACAAGATTTAATAAATCGATTGAGTGATTCAGTCATTTTTAGTAAATTTGATCTTAAAAGTGGATTTTGGCAAATCCAGATCCATGAAGATGATAAATATAAAACTGCATTCACCACCCCTTTTGGTCATTATGAGTGGAATGTAATGCCTTTTGGATTAAAAAATGCCCCGAGTGAGTTCCAAAATATCATGAATGACATTTTCAATCCTTTTAGTAAATTCTGCATTGTCTACATAGATGATGTTCTTATCTTCAGTAAATCCATTGATGAACATTGGAAACATTTATATACGTTTCTAGAAACTATTAAACACAGTGGTTTAGTAGTCTCCTCCCCAAAAATTAAACTTTTTCAGACAAAAATAAGATTCCTTGGTTACAACATCTATCAGGGTAAAATCAGTCCCATAGATCGAGTCATCAAGTTTGCTGATAAATTTCCTGATAAAATTCTTGACAAATCTCAACTCCAAAGATTTTTGGGTTCATTAAACTATGTTGCTGATTTCTATCAAAATCTTAGGAAGCAATGTAAACCTTTATTTGATAGACTCCAAACAAATCCTCCCCCTTGGACAGATGTTCACACTTCAATTGTTCGAAGATATTAAAAAGTATGTTAAGACTTTGCCTTGTCTTGGCATTCCAACAATAAATTCTTTCAAAATTGTTGAAACTGATGCCTCCGACATTGGATACGGTGGTATTCTGAAGCAAAGAATCAGTCCAGATTCTCCTGAACAAATTGTTCGTTTCCATTCTGGTGTCTGGACTAAAGCGCAAAATAACTATAGTACTATTAAAAAAGAAATTTTATCTATAGTACTATGCATCAATAAATTTCATACTGATTTAATAAATCAAAAATCCTGATTTAGTTCTATTTCCTAGTTTCATAATATTATTATTCTGTGCACCTCCTGACTCTTAGCAAGCTCTCTGGCATTAACAGTGATTTACTGGAATTTTCTTGTGTTATCACATCTGTGCTTACAATATCTGTAGGTCGTCGGATGATGGGACCTGTAGAACCTGGGATGCTAGGTATTCCCACTGCAAGCCGCGAGTATACACGCCAAAACCTTCAGACATCTTAAATGGTTAGATGATTACTTCTACATTGCTATCTTATTAGTTAACTAATATTTGGGTGATATGAACTTACGTAGGAACTGTGAAGTTTACTGCAGGGAAGAGCAATGGTCCGTCGAGTAATGGACCCTCCTCGATCAAGTAATGGTCCACAGAGCCATCAGATACTTTGTTGTGCTTACAATGCCAATGGAACCGTTTTTGTTACTGGTAGCTCTGACACTTATGCAAGGGTGTGTTCAAACAGATACGCTTTAATTAAGTTCATATGATTCATCTACCAAAATTTAGCTCACTTGTATTGGTTGCTATGGTTAGATATCTTGTTGGATATGTTCATCAAGAACCATGTACTTGCAGGTTTGGAGTGCTTTTAAATCTACCCCAGATGACCCAGATCAATCAGTACCTGAGATGGATGTGTTGTCTGGCCATGAGAATGATGTCAATTATGTGCAGTTCAGGTTAGTCCGCCCCAGTCAGTGACTGACCTGGATAGTAGGTAATTGATTTTTACGATGGTTCATTTTATCTGTGCTACTTCCATATGCAGTGGTTGCGCTGTTGCTTCAAAATCTTCAATGGCCCACTCTTTAAAGGAGGAGAATATTCCAAAGTTTAAAAATTCCTGGTCTGTCAATATTCCTTCATCTTTTAATCTTCTTTTCCTTTCAAAATTTAAAGTAACCTGATATTGTCCCTTGGCCTTGGTTCTTATTTCCTTTCAAAATTTAAGCAATTTAATGCTATCCATTAATAATTATTACGATGAGCTTTTTAACATACCCTACCTTGCTCTTCTTGTTAAATTTACTTAGCACCTCTTCCTTAAATTGTAATGTTCTCAAGTTTTGTCATGACGACATAGTTACATGTTCTCGTGACGGCAGTGCAATTATTTGGGTTCCAAGATCACGTAGATCCCATGTGAGCCTTTCTATGGATCACGTAGATCCCATGTTCCCGAATCCATTCAGTACTCCAATCCCCACAAATAGCCCCATGACGTGCCATAAGCACACGTTTCCATAAACGGTTACCCTAACCCCAAATCTCCACAACCATTTACCCAACAAAGCATGATTGAACATCACCAGCTTATGAACACCTAGTCCACCCTGAGCAATAGGGGAACACACTGTATCCCATTTCACTAATGGGTGCTTAGAGGCCTCAGCAGTCCCACCCCACAGGAAATTTCTTTGAATCTGCTCAATTCTCTTGTCAACACTACAGGGAATAGTGAAAAGAGAAAGATAAAAAGTAGGGAGGTTAGAAAGCGTACTCTTGAGCAAAGTTAAACAACCGCCTTTGGAAAGATACAGCCTTTTCCAACCAGCCAGGTGACATTCCATCTTTTCAATGATGAGATTCCATATCGAAGTGGATTTGAAAGAAGAACCCAAAGGCATACTGAGGTAACTCATGGGAAGTGAATCTATCCGACAACATAAAATATCAGCCAAAACCGTATGTTTACAACCTCCCCCACCGGGACTATCTCACTTTTGGCCATATTGACCCTGAGACCCGTAGTAGCCTCAAAACAAGTCATAACCAGCTTGAGATAAATCAATTGTTCCGAATCCGCATCACATAGCACCATAGTATCATCAACAAAAAGTAAATGAGAAATGCACAGCTCATCCACATTGAACCTACTAGCCTGAAAGCCTCGAATCAAACTACTATCCTCCACCTTCATTAACATCTTGCTCAAGATCTCTATCACCAGCAGAAAAAGAAGAGGGGATAATAGATCTCCCGGCCTCAAACTCCTAGTGCTTCCAAAGAACCCCTCAGGTGAACTATTAATTAAGACTGAATTGTAATAGGTTAAGTCGTCTCTAAGAATTGCATTGATTTGCATCCAAACAAGATACAAGACTGTTAAACATATACAGTAAAATTTACACAACTGCAGATCCTATCATAAAACTGTCCTGAACAGTTATTATATACTGTAAAGATTCAAACAAACTTCAGATCCAATTCTATATTTTGGATTTAAGCTATTTTAGTTATAATTCAAGTACTCATCACATTAACCTAAAATATATATATATATATATATGTTGCTGCCACTATAGCCATCTAGGAAGGAAAAGCCAAATTTCATTCACATGCGAGATATTTGGTCATGCGCAATGAAATTGAAGTCATTTGAATTGAAATAAGACTTTACAATTCAATTTCTTTTAAGCTCTTTGCACTCAATTATTGTAATAGAAAGCAGCTACCCTAATTTTAACGGAATTATACCTTTTCCAGAGATCGCGGTGGGATTTGAAGGGTAGAGAACGGTAGAGGCGGTCCATCTCGACGTAGAGGGATTGGATGTGGGTCAGGTCTCTTTTGATTGATGAAGATAGGTATGGGGATTGGGACTCCATTGAAACACCGGTTGAGTACTCCAGACGCTTAAGTCGTTCCAGCGCATCTCTAGTTCTCAATTGTACCTTTTTTGCATTCTGGTATATTTCTGACAGCATATTACCTCCTCCTCCTTCTCCAGTTGTTGTTGCTAGTTCCATTTCCACCAACAAAGAGAAAGAGGGGTTGAAAATTTGAAGTGGATATTGTTTGATGGGATCTGGATACTAGGGGGTTTGGAAGTTTGTAAAACTCTCTCAGACCTTTTCACGGCAGCTGTGAGAAGGTTTCATTGGGACTGTCTCTGATCGGGTCTTTGTTCAAATTTTGTGTGAACAAAACCCTCAGATTTCAACCACATATTCTCAAATTTGAAGGAACTCTTACCTCTTTCCATCCCACCAGCCTCCACAAGGAGAGGGCTATGATCCAAAAGAGGTCTAGGCAGCAACTTTTGAGATACATCAGGAAAATGCTCCTCCCAATCCACTAATACCAGAACCCTGTCAATACAAGACATGGAGGGCTGATCCGACCCACTGCACTAAGTGTACAGCCCACCATCGAGTGACAAATCCACAAGGTTATTAGAGTTTATAAAATCAGAAAAGTCTATCATTCCCTGACTGAATCTTTGGCAACCTAACCGTTCTCTTGGGAGTCGAATGACGTTGAAATCACCAAATAGACACCAAGGGGATGATAGACACCAAGGGGAGACCCATATGTTTTGAATCAAATTCAACTCATCCCAAAAAGAACTTCTAACACCCTCCAGGTTAGGGCCATAAACACCTGAACCGGTCCAAATAAAACCATCATCCAAATATTTCCAGTGACAAGACACAGTGAAGCCCCCAACATAAGAATCAATTTTTTCTAAGACTCTTATCCCACATCAGAAGAATTCCTTCTGCTGTATTGATAGCATTCTGAACCTCCTAACCCACATACATGTTCCCCCAAAGACTTCTAATAATCTTCAGGTCCACCACAGCTAACTTCGTTTCCTGAAGACAGACTACGTCCCCCTTCCAATCCCTTAAAAGATTTTTCACAAGTTCTCTCTTCCGAGGATTATTCAATCCTTTAACATTCCAAGACAGGATTCTAACCTTCATAAAAAACTATATAACCCATCCACACCAGACCACCACCAGATTAAGTACAAGCATTAGTCACCTTTCTTCCCTCATAATTCACTGAGGAAATTAGGTTTCGTAGCTCTCGCTTACCTTTCTTTGCCATTTCTGTTGGACCCCGTGGACAAGTCATCTGCCTCATTCGCTTCCTTTCAGTATCAATTCGGCGCAGTAAGGAAATACATTCATTCTCAAAGCCCTTCATAGCCATACCCACTAATTTGCTGAATCCTTTATATTTTTGTTCAACCCAAACCGACATGACTTCCTCCAAAGAAAATGCATCCCCTGTATAATTCTGAGTGAAAACATAGAAGTCTATAGGGTCAAGTCTATCTAATGGAACACAAGAAAGTGGGCTTTGATATTCACCTGACATATACTGTTTAACATTGTCCAGAAACAAGGACCTCGGCATTAACCCCCTCTTCCATGGTTCCTCCAGCATGTAACTCTCTGTAGTCAGCTCCTTCATCGCACAATCATTATCAAAAAGGTAAGTCACCAGGTGTAAAGGAACAACATCCTCTTCCACCGACGGACCTTTAGAATTGAGTGATGAGCTTTCTACACCCCATACCTCCCTTGATTGGTCGACTTCAACCATGGTAAGCTTCATCGGAAGCACCGCCTGAGGTAACACCTCTAACGAGTCTCGAATCGGACTATCATCACCGGTACCATCAAGATGCCCACCACTAACGCCATCCTCGAACCCAGCCGAGACCAGCACCGAAAACTCTCCTTGGTATTCCAGGTCTGAGGCACCCTCCTTGACGAAGGAGACTCGGGTCGTTGACTCGAGAGTAACTCCCTTGGTGCCGAAGGCTTCACCCATACAAAAATGAAAGCCCAAATTTGACTTAACCCCTGCCGACTATGCTAAATTCCCCTTCTCCCTTATCTTTGCCTGTTGGGTTTTTGAAATATTGGGTGTAGGCAGAGGCCTACTAGGAGCCTTATTACTTTCTTTAAAGATCTTAGGCCCATTATGAGAGCCCAGACCAGTCCACTTAACTTCTCTGCGTGAGCCCTCGTTTAAAGTGATACGGAGCATTTTGGATTTGGGTTTCCAAGCAAAGTGTGACAATCGGGTCGGGCGAGGTGCCTTATTGTCCATAAAAACATGTTGCCTAAAATCCCTCTTCTCTCCATCACTTCTCGTAACGGTTTTGGGACTTGGTGCGAATCTCGCAAAATCCTTAAACACCCGTGATTTACGTGATTGCCGAGATTGAATCCAGCGACCGTTACGATCTTCAGGAATCCCTATCGCCAGCTTCCCCTCACCAGCAGTACGTCTAGGTATTCCGAGACATTGGTCTGATACCGCAATCTCACAGAGGAAGAATTTACGTACCTGGAATTCAAACAACAACCACCTAGCGCCACGCCAGCCATCATGAATTCTGATGTTACCCTGATGAGTACCACTATGGTATTCCGATACATCTAAAAACCTCCCACCGTGATTAGAGAGGCAACTGATCTCAATTACTCTATAACCATCCCGAAAAAACTCAAAAAATCCTTCCAAAGTTCCGTTCGAGTTACGTAATTTCAGAATCACGTTCACTACCCACCGTAAAACTCCCAGGCCAAGCCATATGGAACCGCAGAATCTACCCCTACGTTCCATAATATGGTATGGATCCACTCGACCCCCATCAAAACCCAATGTGAAGGTTTTGGAATCGATAATAAAAATATTCCCGCCCTCCTCGGATTCGACCTTTTTGGTTGCCCTTAGGCCTTGAACATGAGTGCTAAGGTTCAATGGTGTTTGTAGAGGTCTAGCTGTTTGTGAACCGATAGGTTGGATTGGGCCACAGTGTCGTGTGATAGGTAGGAGGTTAAACTACTTAGGCCGTCGGTGGCCAAGGGGGTGCCGAAAGGCGGGGAGTATTCCCAACCATCGATGAAGCCATCGGATTACCTCGTAGGACCAGCCTGGCAGCTGGGTTGGCGCCCACCAGAGGTTTTACGGACTAGCAGCGAGTCCTAAGGGCTCTTCGTTAGGATGGTTCCTTCGTCATCGAAAAAAAAAAGGGTTAAGTCACCTCTAGGAATTGCATTCAAACAAGATACAAGACCGTTAAACATATACAGTAAAATTTACACAGCTGCAAATCCTATCATCAAACTGCCCCGAACAGTTATTATATACTGTAAAGATTCAAACAAACTTCAGAACCAATCCTATTTCTTGGATTTAAGCTGTTTTAGTTATAATTCAAGTACTCATCACATTAACCTAAAAAAAATATATATGTTGCTGCCACTATAGCCATCTAGGAAGGAAAAGCCAAATTTCATTCACATGCGAGATATTTGTTCATGCACAATGAAATTACGATGCCTTTGTTAGTTATGAACTGGGGTAAGAATATATAAAATCAGAGCTAAAGAGAGTTTTTTTAGAGTTGTAGTTTCACGTACCTCATTAATGCAACATGTTCCTCAATTTATATCCTCCTCCAGTATGAGATATTTTAAGATATTTTATTATTCCTCCCTTCCCAGCACCTTAATTTTGCTAGCATTCATGGATATTTAGATAACAGCTCATAGCTATCTTCTCCCAGAATCCTCATTCTGTCAGTCTTGATGGATGAAACAGACAACAGCTCATAGTTGTCTGTTTTAAGTTTAATCCAGGAGATGCATTTAATGCTCCTTTTTCTGGACATTTTATGCATTAAATGCTACCTTCCAGAGTAATCCTGGTTTATTTTAGCATTGGCCGAACTATATTTTAATTAACTAAACCGAACAAGTACATGGTTCGGCATTAATCGAACATAGTAGAGTAGTTCGGCTACAACCTAACTATAAATAGGATGATTCAATAAACCTTTTCTGATTTGACCACTCATTTTGTTATTCTCAAATGATTTCCCCACCAGATGCTTTGGCTGAGGGTTGGAATTCAAAAATCATATCCTCTAGCTGTTTTTCTCAGAGGCCATTCTTCTTGTTTGTAGATGTCAAAATCAGTACCATACTTCTGCTTTATAATTTCAAAGTCTTGGTGTTGATATGCCAGCTTCTGTTATCAGTATGATGCATATGGCACATGATTGTGTGTAGCTGTAGGGCTTACTAAGAATTAGCCTAGGCCGTGGTACTTGGCTCTTTCTTATATCATATGACGCATAATTTCCCATTTTGGAAATGTAAAATATGAATTTGTTTTTGTCCGGGTTAAAAAAAAATAGATACAAGATCTTAAATTTCATGGGTATATCCAATTGTCCATATCAAGTGCTTTGATTGATTTACAGCTCACACTTTAGTAAATTATGTTATCTGATGATATAGTACTCCTTAAACTACTTCCTACTGCTTTCACGTCATCACGTGCAATTTAATAATGAGATATCTCAAAGAGTCATGTAGGCGACAAAAATAAAATGGACAAGTCTTTGATGGGTATCCAAATTAACCTTTCCTAGTCACTGCTTTTGCAAGAAACTTAATGCATTACCTAGAATGGTTGTGTTTTGTTTAGCTAAAAAAAAAAAAATGGATGTGTTTTGTGACCATGACACTATGACAACCATTAAGGGATTGAGAAGTTGGAAGTTATACTAATGGCATGTAAGAAAGTTTCTGTGGTTAAAATTCCAACCCATATGGAGTGAACAGACAACTGGTCCCTTTGCACGATAATTAGCTCCCTCCAGTAGCCTTGTAATTCTGTGTTAGACTTAGACTGAACGGCCATGCCTATCATTGGCACTTTTAACTAAAAGATAACCAATGTATAGGCTTCAATATTCCTTCTGAAAGTCCAAACTCAAAAGAGATTCCAAGAAAATTTAAAAATTATGAGATTGAGGACCAATGACCAAAAACGAATAAAAGATACATGTATGATCAAAATGGTTATTATTTCATTTTATCATTTTTATGTGAGTCCCATAGGCAGTACAAATTTTGTATGGTTTGGGTCTTGTTAATCCAATATGTCAACAAAGAAGGCCCAAGGGTCCAGTTATATAGTCTCAGGTTGACAATTGCACTCCCTTCTATATCTCAGCAGCACGTGAGCTAGGACAATGGGCTATGATTCTTGTGAAACAGATTTTATGCTTTGTTAAGCCTCCACGGACCTCTTGTAGCCTTTTGACTAATGCATGTAAACAGTAAACTAATTGCTAGGGTACTTTTGGGATGGAGAGAGAGGACAAGAGAGTATAGGAGAAAGTTCTTGAAATATACTATTTTTAGTATATTCCGGTCATATTCTCCTCCCCCCTTTCCTTTCATATCCTTCCATCCAAACATAGGGTTAGGACTTAGAAGCACAACTTCAAACCCTATAAAAGCAATACTAGCTCACATGTATATACCCAACACCTATAAGTAAAAAACCAAGTATCTTGCTTGGATTTGTAACTAGTAACAGTAAAGGAGATTTCATTCTTAAGCCAGCTTATGGCAATAGTTAAGCTCATAAATACAACAATGCTGGCTTTGAATTCTAGGCTAAGGTATGGAAGTTGAAAATCCATGGGCATTCTAAAATTTTGATATGGAGGATTGCCAATGATATTTTGCCTACCAGGCTAAGATGAATCAATTCTGGGAAGTGGAGAAAATCAGTTGTCCTTTATGCAATGAGCATGAAGACACATGCGTTCATTTTTTTCAAGACTATGATTTCTAGATCAAGCTGGTTTAGCAACAAATGGAACTTCCGAATACCTCTTAATGCATCTTGCCATCAGTTAGTCACACTCCTCTAATACAAAGACATCAATTATGGAGACCTATGAATCATTTCAGTAAGACAACAAATATACAATTGCATACCAACAATGGATTTACAAAGTAAACAAAAAATAATCCTAAAATGGAGCTGCAATACATTTAAGATTCAACCATTGCGTGCAAAAGGTTTCAAATAGTAGCAGTCTCTGTATGTAATCAATTTTAGAGAAGTGTATATTCAAAATTGGCCTTCGTACAACCTCAATACCTTCCCAATATAACACTGCATTAAGGAAAAGATTAATATCTTCCACCCAAAGGAGAAAAAGTAAAAATAAAAAGCACCTAGAGGAAACGCATTACACATATATTTTTTTTTTTTTTTTTTTGTTTTTTAACCTGGGTATCTGAAGAGTGAATCATCGTGTCCATCTCCAAATAATGAACACAATGACTAGTGTCAAAATCATGCCTGCATATTTAATCCAATTATCAACACGGTGCCGCCTCTCAATCAGCCTCAATACAGAATTTGAGAGTCCCACTGTGTTAAGGACATCCAGTGCTTTCCGGTGTGCATTCTGAACCAAGGAAAAAGTATATCAGATGAAGTGCTTATTAGCATCAGGAGCAACATTCATGTCAATGCATCACAAACCATTATTTGTTGAGAAGATGAGCTATCCCAACAATTTATACCTTGGTTTACTTTTAGGCATTTTAACTCGGTCCAAAAGGATAAAAGAACAATGCCCAATTGGTAATTAAATCTCAAATCATTTAATTGTTTTATCCAAAAAAAAAAAACCCAGTGGGACCAATACGTACTATAACTCTTATCTAAATGTTAATACAAAGATTATCAGATGGATACCACATACACACAATCATAAAGTATGCCAATAGGAATGCCATCAAAACCATTGATGAATGTAAAAGAGTAATTTACATAAAAAAATTTAAAATCTATTAATTTCAAAACCAGTAGCACCATCAAATTATAAAGCTACTGCAGCTGCAACTACCAGATAAATTTCATTCAGACCATAGATAAGTGAACACAGAATTATATTCTTATCTAATAACCCAGTATGTCAAGCTAGCCTGAAACTATAAAAAATCCATGATATATTTTAAACAGAACTTAATGACAAAAGTTAACATGGAAATTGTTCTGCTTATATTGCAATATCACAATTCCTTGACTCCCATCTTTTTTATTTTTAGTCGGGCAGTCCAACATTTTATCAAACATTAATTCATTGTTTAAACTATATGTACACATATCTGTATGAGTGAAGAATGGTGAGCACGAGTATCCAGGGGCTTAATTACAAATACCTTAAGACGTTCCCTTGAACCTGACATTGCAGACAAGATGGCCTCTCCAGTTAAACTAGCTTCTTCCAACATCCGGGCAGAACTACGAACTGACTGCCTGGCTTGCGCTTCCTCATCAAATATTCTCAAAACATGAGACTCCCCATTCTACAACATTATAACACATGCCCATAACTATAACATACTAAATTTCTTAAATTTAGTTACCAAACAAAAAAAATCTTTGCTATTACATACAGCTCTTCCAAGCAATTCTGCCCTCTCTTTGGCTTCCGTCACCCTCTTCTGATTCCTTAAGAAATACTTATCCAAACTTTGTTTCAATGATTCAGCCTCTTCCGTTACTTGTTCCACTTTTCTGCATTAAAAAAAAATGATAATATAGGGAACCTTTTTAAAGAAGAGCCCTTTGGACTCGCCTCTAGGAATTGCATTGAATTGCGTCCAAACAAGATACAAGATCGTTAAACATATACAGTACAATTTATACAACTGCAGATCCTATTATTAAACTGCCCCGAACAGTAATGAGATACTGTAAAGGTTCAAACAAACTTCAGATCCAATGCTATATCTTGGATTTAATCTGTTTTAGTTAGAATTCAAGTACTCATCACATTAACCTAAAAATATACATGTTGCTGCCACTATAGCCATCTAGGAAGGAAAAGCTAAATTTCATTCACATGCGAGATATTTGGTCATGCAGAATGAAATTTAAGTAATTTGAATTGAAATAAGACTTACAATTCAATTTGTTTTAAGCTCTTTGCACTCAATTATTGTAAACATTATTGTAATAGAAAGCAGCTACCCTAATTTTAACGGAATTGTACCTTTTCCAGAGATCGCGGTGGGATTTGGAGGGTAGAGAACGGCAAAGGCGGTCCATCTCGACGCAGAGGAGTTGGATGTGGGTCAGGTCTCTTTTGATCGATGAAGATAGGTCTGGGGATTGCGACTCCATCGAACCACCGGTTGAGTACTCCAGACGCTCAAGTCGCTCCAGCGCATCTCTAGTCCTCAATTGTACCTTTTTTGCATTCTGGTATATTTCTGACAGCGTATTACCTCCTCCTCCTCCTGCTGTTGTTGCTGCTTCCATTTCCACCAACAAAGAGAGAGAGAGGTTGAAAAGTTGAAGTGGATGTGGTTTGATGGGATCTGGATACTGGGGGGTCTGGAAGTTTGTAAAACTCTCTCAGGCCTTCTCACGGCGAGACCATATCAGCTGCAATGTATTTAGGTACAATTGCTGCAATATGACTAAAGTTATATATATTGCTGCAAGTCGGCAACAGGTATATTGCTGCAATGTACCTTTAAGTCAACAGGTATATTGCTAAAGTTGTAAACGGAGCCTTAGGAAATTATATATATAGCTGCAACTTAAAAATCAATACTTGTTCCCTAATGGACATGTGAATGGTCTCTTGAAGTAAATTATTATGAGCTAGAATTTTACATAGCTCATAAAAAGCAATGGGTCTCATCCTTATTTGAGAGACACAATGCTGATCACCTCTATAAAGGATACTATTCATATATGCCTCTCTTTCATACTCGATTGACACTCCTAGATCTTAATTCTTTCAAAAGTACAATACCAACAGCAAAAAGAGATGCAGCTGCCCCCATAATGGCAAGACGAAGTGATGGGTCATCCATCTACATTACAAAACAGATATGTTGATTTTCGTAAAAATAAAATTAGCACTTGGGGATGCTGAACAAACAGCCATGAAGCTCACAATGCAGCAAAAATATTGTCCAGTTGGGGATGCTGAACAAACAAGATGGTTTTGGCTTATTATTAGTCAAGACAAAAACATGGTAGAACAACATGGAAATTAAAACATTTAGAGCACTACTTTAGTAATTTTAGTTATCCCATGTTGTCTTTGCAATTAACATTTTCTCCATAGGGAAACTAAGAATGAACCACCTTGTCTTTGCAATTAACATTTGAGCATGACTTATCCCCAAAAATAAAAAAGTAACTAACATACAAGACATTTTAACTTGTACACACCTCAAACTTTGGTATGTTTCTCCTAGTTCCTCCTTCAAATGCAAGCACGGGCAAAAATGCCAATGCAGGTCCTTTAATGTCCACAAGAAAGTTCTGCAAATGAAGGACAAAAGGATCATATAAAGGTATTCTAAAGTTCATAAAAGCACGTAGAAATTTTTGACATTATGTACTTCAAAGAAATTTATAGATATGTAAATTGTGGATTGCTAGTTATGAGCTTTATCATTCTTGCTGCAAACATGATAGAAGGTATGCCAATACACTCAATGTTTGTCTCACCATCTGGCATTACTCGTTTCTTAATGATGCATGTATCTTTCTGGATGAAATAAATCTATGAAATAAATGTTTGTGTGTGTATCCATGAGGACTGATTGCTAAATGAAATAAATCTTTCTGGATGTGTTGTGTTGCATTCATTGGTCATGTCTCACTGCAAGGAAACTTGAGATCCAGGTCACAATCACGATCACATACATGTAGAAGCTACCGTGCAGCATATTCAATGTTATAGTGTCTAGCCCAAGGATTTTTGTCTGTTTCATGAAGGTGATTCCATTTCTCTGTCATTGGATATGCCAAAATCTTAACAATACTTTTTTAGGTATGGAGGAAGCTTCAAGGGATTGGAACTGAAATTGTTTCTCTTGCAAAGAGCCTCTCGGACATGTCAAGGACTTCCTATCATGAACAGGTGAGACAAACCAACTTGCAAATATTGCTGTGCCACTCCAAGTGACTAAAGTTAAATATATAAGATATCTTTTTGTGTGTGTTTGTTATTATTTTGAGGTTTTGCATTATGTTATGGTTTGCTGGTATCTATTCATCTCAACTCAGTTTTTTAACTTTGTACTCCAAGGTGGGAGGATTGGTACACAGCACATATGAAGATGGAAAAAATGAGGTGAGGGAGTTTATATATTAAATTGCAGTACTATTACTTTATTTATCAAAAAAAGCATTAGGATTAACTGGATGTCTGAACTCGGATGTTACAATTACTAATCTAGATAGTTTAGGCTGCATTTGGTTCTTTGAAGAAGTTATATCCAGGAAATATTTTAGAAAGCTCTCGGTGCTCTCATGTTTGTGTTACTATCACTAAAAATACACATATATATATATATATATATATAATTGTCTCTGTTCAACATGCAGCACACACAAACAACATGCAGCATACACAGAGCTTACAAACATTATAATACTGAGGCTTGAACCCATATAGGTTTTTTATCAAACAAGTGGTGGGCAAGATCAATCATTTCACCAAAGCATAAAAAAATTCTGACCCAAAATGCTAGCTGCTAGCTGACCCAAAATGAATTGATAATACTCCTTAAGAAACAGAATACCAAGAAGTAAATAACACGACATAAGCATTCTATAATCACCAAAGATTGAAAGCAAAACAGACATGAAAAAAGGTGAAAGCCCTCCAAAGCCACCCTTCTTCTTCTGTGGGACAGCCACTGAGTTCTTGCG